>JARHVA010000514.1:1137500-1287500 GCA_037957365.1 Torreya grandis | reverse complement strand
AATGGGCTCTAAAATAAGCTATACTGAGGGAAGGGTGGGGTTTATATAAGGTTGAAGGAGAGTTGCACACATATTAAGGTTAATAAGGCTATAAGGGTCATGATACCTAGCAAAGTGATAGGGCCCAGTCATAGCATGATCTATAAGCATACTCCTAAAAGGTTATTCAAAAACTAGAGGCATCCACACCATCTCTACCCTATGATAAAGATGAAAAATACTAAAATTAGGAATTATATATGATGGAATATGGGAAGAGATACTAAAATACTAAAGCAATGAATAATAATGATAGATAATATTATCATCACAAGCCTATACAAGACCACCTAAGAATGGATCATCGAAGGTACAACCATTGATGAGACCATTAGATGGATCATTTTATTCATATAATAATACCATTTTCCTTTCATAAGAATTGGATCTAAATGTAATTTCTGAACGTATGATTGATTTAGAATGGAGTATAGAACTAATCCTTGGTCATTCCTTTACAAATCTATGTCTTATTGATTTTTGATTGTTGTTACAAAACATGTGGAAAAAGATTGTTAATGTATGTATATGTAGCTATACTAAACTATGATAGATAGCACATGAAGCATCAACCAAATATCAGTCTCAAGAAGAGCTATAGACATATCTACAGATTTGGAAAGCTTTCATTTCTACAGACTGTCTATTTCTATGGATTCTATTTTGAGGCTCTTCATATTTATAGTATTCATTCAAATATGGAATTGTATAATAAATAATTATCTTATATTGTAAATGGATAATAATTATCTCTCCATATTTTATGGAAGATTGAGATATTTAGGTGCTTGTGTTTATCTCCATATTAGGTGGAGAGAATATAGGATTGTTATTTCTAAGATAAAGAGTTTGTTGGAAGCATGAATTAAAATGCAACCTTCCACTCCATTGTAATAATCTAATGTTGAATTTTAATATTTTGAGAATAATACATTTAGAGCTTTGTGACATCAATATAGTGCTCTAGTTGAAATCCATCTGAGGAATGAGATGGCCTCGGCCACTCATTCCAAGGAAGATGGATCATTATATTTCTATGTAGTTTAATTGTTTTCATTTATTTCATTACAGCAATTTACTTTTTAGTATTGGTGTCTTAATTTTTAGCAAGTAGAAGGAACCATTCTCAATATGTCTTCTCTCCTATTGCAGATAGCCTTTGGATGCCACCCCAGGTTTGACAAATTAAATTATGGATGAATCACTCATCATTATTATTAACAATTTACTCCCTTGCAAAAGTGTGCTCTTTTAATTCCTGCAAGTGTTCTCTTTTAATTCCTGCAAGTGTGCTCTTTCATTTCATGCAAGTTTGCCATTTCCCTTTCCTGCCAGTGTGCTATTTTCCTTTCTGCAAGTGTGCCATTTTTCCTTCCTACAAGTGTGTCTTTGCAAGTGAGAAGTGGAGAGTGACATTCTAATGATGAATTGACGACTCATCAACCATCATCATAATTAGGTGTATGAAGATTATTGACATAGGTAGGGATGACATGGTCATATGATGAGGTGTGATGAATGTAATATCGAGTCTTAGTTAAGACAATGGGGTTATCATCATAAGGAGGTTGATGAGAATGAGGTTGTAAAAAAGTATGAAGCTGAGAGATGAGATGAGGTGAGAGATCAAATTTTTTAATCTTGAGATTGATTTTATTAGGCTCATCATCATCAAAATCTATGAGATAAGGAGGAATATTCCCAATGATTTTTGGATGACCATTATAACCTTGAGTTAAATTGATGAGAAAGTTGAATCATTAAGACTTATGAAATGGAACACTAGGCAAAGGTTCAAGAGTAGGAATCTTGAAGACACCATGGTCTTGGAATTATTTAAAATTCCAAGGGTTAGTGTCATCTTGAATCCTATAAATGGATCCATTGTGAGGGAATTTAATGTATTAACAAGTCTAATAAAAAACATCTTGCATATAATGATTTTATGGACTTCTAATCAAAATTTTATAAGATAAAGGAAAGTTAAATATCATCACCTTCACATGAATGGTGATAGGTGGGATGGTAATGGGAAGCCACACACAACCTAAAGGAGGCATTTTACTTCGATCATATTCCTAACATGCGTTGCATTTGGACTTAAGATTGCATTCATAATATCCAAGGGTTTTGATAAAATTGAGAGAGGCAACACAAGTTCTATAACCCTTGTCAATCAAGACATGCGTGACTTGGATATCACCAATTTAGACATTAATGAATAGAGGAAGATCATCCACATGAAGCATAATCTCATTAGGAATCATGGAATCAATGGGAAACTTGAGGGAAAGAGAAGTGTCCATTGTTTCATCAACATATATGGACATCTCTTTTTATTGTTTTAATATTCTATCTTCAGATCCAGATAAGGCTACTTCACATCTTGATAGGGGAGCATGAGGGATGTTAATTTAAAATAAAATCTTCATAAGATGTTTTGATGATGTGGATAAGTTCTCATAATCTCAAGAAATGGGATTTGGGATGGGAGATTAGTGAGCTCCATGATGGGGTCCCACTCATCATAACCCATAATAAGATTGTTAGAAATAGGTGCATAATGTTGAAGGAGGTCCTCAGAAGGAAGAGCCAAATCACATTGGAATTGATGTTGATAAGAAAGAGTAGGTTTAGAATAAGGTTGTAAAATATGTTAAGAAGAATAAATAGTTGATGTAGGTGTGGGTTAAGAATCATTAAAAGAAGTGTTGATAGAATCTTGAGTATTATTGGTGTTAGGTAAAGAAAATGGAGGGATGAAAGAAATAGAATGGGAAGTGTTATCCAAAGGAGGAGTTGGAATTGGATCATCAAAATTTATAAGTTCATCTTGCCCCAACTCATTTAAGTGAGTTGGAGAAGAATATTTGATACCATGAAATATTCAAGACAATGGAGGTGTGTATATGGGTTGAGGATCAATGAAAGCAACTACCCTTTGTATATTATTCATATTAACCACATTATCTTCAGTAATTGGGTCAATATGACTTTCAACATTATTGGTAGAAGGGGTTGGATTATCTTTGTTATTTTGGTGATTTAGAAGAGGGTCTTTATAGATGGCCAAATGAGCATTAGTTTTATTCAAATATTGAGATTTATTATTTGTTTCATGAGCTTTGAAATCAATGTCATATGTTTGTTGGCATTTTTGAATGATAGAATCATGATCAAAATTAGGACCAAGAAGAAAATCCATAGAGAAATTACATAGCTGCCTATAGGTCTCATGAGAATGACCCCAAATAGCATGAAACCAACAAAATTTATTATAATCATACCAAGATTTCATAGGTCGAATGGGTTCAAGTTCTCATGGAAGCATCTTAGGTAAACATTTAAGTAATTCAGCTAAGGATAAAGGTTTGTGAACATTGAAATTATTAGGTGAAGATAAATGAGGATTGGTGAATTGTTGAGAACGGGGGCTGGTTTTGAATATTGGTTAGGAACAAAAACTTGAATAGTGTCATAAGAGTCCATGACTGTTAGGGTGTGGAGCTAAAAGCTTCACCAAGGAGCATATAAAACAGGTTTGGGTCTACACAGACGCCAGCGTCGGTCAGGAGCGACCGACGTCAGTCAGTTGCAGTTACAGAGGCACCGACATCGGCAGTAGGGTCGGCCGGCAACGATCATAGGTGAACAGGCAGGAACCAACGTCGGTTACCTGCGTGTCCAGATAGCTATTTCTGTGGACAGCAGTGAGTGTTTGCATGATAAGTTTGAGTCGTGGAATCAAGCTTGCGTCTCTATTATTAGCATTACTATTTTTAGAGCCCTTGTTGAAGAGGCTTAACTGTCTATTGTAAGAACATGCTCAAGTCTCCTAATTCTATATTAGGATAGATCTTCTTAGCTCATTGTAGTTGAATGGTAGAATGTATCAGTAATAGTAGAACATTGTGAATGTTTGAAGGACAGTACTGAGTTGCATCAATCTAGGTTGTTGGATTTGATTGTACTTGAGAGAGAGCTCTTGAGGAATAGAGATCTAGTGAGAGATCTTGTGTGCATCTGAGAGAGGTGTGGAAGAATGAAGTTTCTTCATTGTATTCCTATTGTAAAGAGTTTCAATACAAGTTTTCAGGGTGTTTTCTTGTATATCTTGTTCTGTGCTATTTATCATTTCAGTTACTTATCTATCTGATTTATTTTCACATTTATTGCTGTCACAATTGTAATCTATTGTTGGTTTGATTCCCTGATAAGTGGTATCAGAGCCTTGGTTACAGGTTCAGAGCTTGATAATTGGTATCAAAGATCAGGTTCACTAACAAGTGGTTCAGATCTATGTAGTGTGTTTTGATTACAGGTTTCTCACAGGAGTTTCTACAGGGATTTTTGTTTGAGTGGGAGAAGCAATGGCAGAAGAAAGTAAGTTGAGAATGGAAAAGTTTAATGGCAAGAACTACCAACATTGGAGAATGCAGATAGAGAACTATCTGTATCAGAAGGATCTTTACTTACCGTTAGGTGGGATAGCAAAGAAGCCCAAGGATATGGAGGATGAAGAATGGGAAGTTCTTGACAGAAAGGCTCTTGGGTCTATAAGACTGAGTCTGGCCTCCACTGTGATATCTAATTTGTCACAGGCAAAAACAACGGTAGATTTGATGACTACATTATCAAATATGTATGAAAAACCCTCAGCTTCAAATAAGGTATATCTTATGAAGCAGTTATTTAATTTGCATATGAATGAAGGTGAATCTGTTTCTACTCATCTAAATGATTTCAATGGTATTGTAAATCAATTAAGCTCAGTAAATATAGTGTTTGATGATGAGATAAAAGCTCTTTTAATATTATGTTCTTTGCCTGAAAGCTGGCATGGCTTAGTAATGGCAGTAAGTAATATTGCATCTGCATCAAATATTTTGAAAGTAGAGGATGTTGTTAGTGTTATCTTGAATGAGGAAATACGCAGGAAAAGCACAGAAGAGACATCTGGGAATGCTTTAAATTTTGAGAGCAGGGGAAGGCAAAAAGAAAAGAGCAAGATCCAAGTCTAAGGGGAAAGGCAGATCTAAATCCAGAAATGGTAGGAAGCCACAATGCTAGAATTGTGGAAAGATGGGGCACATAAGCAGAGATTGTTGGTCAAAGCCTAAGGAGGACAACCAGCACGAAGGAAAGGAAGAAGCCAAGATTGCAGGTATTGCACAGGATGCTTTAATTTTCTCTTTGCATAATAACATAGAATCTTGGGTATTAGATTCTGGTGCATCTTTCCATGCTACCCCTAACAGAGAATATTTCAGTGACTATATCCATGGAGATTTTGTAATAGTGTACTTAGGGGATGATGAGCCTTGTAAGATTACTGGCAAAGGTAAAGTGCAGCTGAAGATGCAGAATGGCAACACATGGGTGTTGAGAGATGTGATGCATGTTCCTAGTTTGAAGAGAAATTTGATTTCTGTAGGTAAGCTAGGTGATGAGGGTTGTACAGTAACTCTCACAGCAGATTCTTGGAAGGTGACCAAGGGTGCACTCGTTATGGCCAGAGGTAAGAGAGAAGGTACTCTCTATTTGTGTAATTGTGTTATTAACAAATCTCCTTTAGTTTTATCTACTTCAGATGTGGATGCTAAATTGTGGCACTCAAGGCTTGGCCACATGAGTGAGAAGGGGATGTCAATTCTTAAGTCTAAAGGTATGCTTTCAGATTTGAAAAGTATGGATCTAGAATTTTGTGAGCATTGTGTATTTGGAAAATAGAAAAGGGTTAGTTTTCTCAAGACTGGGTCTACTAAGAAAAGGCAGAAGTTGTAGCGTGTTCACACAGACGTGTGGGGACTGGCTCAGGTAGCCTCTATTGGCGGATCACGGTACTATGTTACATTCATAGATGACACCACAAGAAAGGTATGGATCTACTATATTAAAAAGAAATCTGATGTTTTTGAGACTTTTAAGATTTGGAAAGCTATGGTTGAGAATGAAACAGGCAAAAGATTAAAGTGCTTGAGATCTGATAATGGTGGTGAGTTCTGTAGTCTTAAGTTTAAATAGTATTGTTACACTCATGGAATCTGAAGGCAAAGGACGGTTCCAAGGACACCTCAGTAGAATGGTATTGCTGAAAGAATGAACAAAACTATCATGGAGCGTGCAAGATGTATGAGATTGCATGCAGGGTTGCCCTTAGAGTTTTGGGCAGAAGCAGTTGACACCGCAGTGTACTTGATTAACAGAGGACCCTCTACAGCTCTGGATGGTGGAATTCCAGAAGAGGCATGGACAGGTAAAAAGGTAGATCTCTCATATCTCAAATTTTTTAGTTGTGAAGCCTTTGTGCACATAGATAAGGAAAATAGAAAGAAGCTTGATCCTAAGTCTATGAGGTGCACGTTTATTGGCTATGGCTCAGATGATTTTGGTTTCAGATTTTGGAATCTAGGAACTAACAAGGTAATCAGGAGTCGTGATGTTGTTTTCAACGAAAGAGTGATGTACAGTGATCAGATAAGGAAGCTGGATCAATCTGGGTAGAGCAATAGTGAATTGGACGAAGTTATGGTCCAAAATGAGCTCGCGGGAAAAAGAAATAATCACTTGCAGGAAAACACAAAGACCGACGTCGGCAGGTTAGGAACCGGCGTCGGCAGTACAGAAACCGATGTCGGTCATACAGAGACTGATGTCGACAGACCAGGAACCGACGTTGGCCAGGAAGAACTGGCGTCGGCCAATAACAGGTCTACAGGTGACCGAGGTCGGTCACTATCAGAAAATTTGGGTGGACAAATTGTTGAGAATGAGTCCAAGACACTCATCAGGAGGTCTGAATGGGTAAGTAAGCCTCCAATTATATATTCTCCTTCCTTATATTATTTATTGCTAACTGATGGTGGAGAACCAGAGACTTTTGAAGAAGCATTACAGGTGGAGTCCAGGAGTAAGTGGGAGCGTGGCATGGTTGAGGAGATGGAATCCTTAAGAGAGAACCAAACATGGGATTTGGTTGAATTGCCAGCTGGTAAGAGAACACTGAAGAACAGATGGACCTACAGGTTGAAGGAAGGTGAGGATGGACAGATGAGATATAAGGCCAAATTAGTGGTAAAAGGATTTGCACAAAATCCAGGTATTGACTTTGGTGAGATTTTTTCTCCAGTTGTTAAGATGACTTCAATAAGGGTTGTATTGTCTTTGGTTGCTTTTGAGGATTTGCATCTTGAGCAGCTAGATGTTAAGACAGCGTTTCTTCATGGAGATTTGGATGAGGAAATATACATGGAACAGCCAGAAGGTTTTGAGGTCAAGGTTAAGGAGAAGTTTGTGTGCAATTTAAAGAAAAGCTTGTATGGCCTCAAGCAAGCTCCAAGGCAATGGTATTTAAAATTTGACAGGTTTATGACTGAGCACGGCTACAGTAGGTGTCAATCAGACCATTGTGTATATTTCAAGAGATTTGATAATGGTAGATATATTATTCTATTGTTGTATGTAGATGACATGCTGGTTATAGGGTCTCACATGCAGGATATCTCAGAGCTTAAGGTAAAATTAGCTCAAACATTTGCTATGAAGGATTTGGGAGCAGCTAAGAAAATCCTTGGCATGAGCATTAGGAGAGACAGGAAAAATCACAGGTTGATATTGTCTCAAGAAGATTATGTGAACAAGGTGTTGGAGAGGTTTAATATGCAGGATGCAAAACTGGTAAGTACACCTATGGCTGGACATTTTAAGTTGAGTAAAGAACAATGTCCTAATTCACATGAAGAGGTAGAGTACATGAGTAAGGTTCCATATTCTTCCGCAGTAGGAAGTTTGATGTATGCAATGGTGTGTACTAGACCTGATATTGCCCAAGCAGTGGGAGTAGTAAGTAAATATATGGCCAATCCAGGTAAGGAACATTGGAAAGCAGTTCAATGGATCCTTAGATATCTAAGAGGAACTAGCAGCAAGCATTTGTGCTATGGAGGTTCAGATACTTCTCTACATGGTTATGTAGATTTAGATATGGCAGGGGATTTGGATGGCAGAAGGAGCACTACAGGTTATGTTTTTACTGTAGGTGGAACAACGGTTAGTTGGATATCTAAGTTGCAGAAGGTTGTTGCCTTGTCAACTACAGAAGCAGAATATATTGCAGCTACAGAAGCTAGCAAGGAGATGATATGGATGACACAGTTCATGGAAGAGCTTGGAAGGGAGCATGGGAGTTGCAGATTGTATAGTGACAGTCAGAGTGCAATCCATTTAGCTAAGAACTCAGCTTTTCACTCAAGAACCAAGCACATACAGCTAAGGTACCACTTCATATGGTAGGTATTGGAAGATGGTGAGTTGAAGCTGGAGAAGATCCATACAGACAAGAATCCTGCTGATATGCTAACAAAGCCGATTATGAAGGAGAATTTGAATCTTCATTCAACTTCTATTGGTCTTCATGATTGAGTTGAAGATGGAGGAGCTAGAAGATGTTGCTGTACAAGTTGGTGCAGCTAGTTTATCTCCAAGTGGGAGATTGTTAGGGTGTGGAGCTAAAATCTTCACCAAGGAGCATATAAAACAGGTTCGGGTCTACACAGATGCTGGCATCGGTCAGGAGTGACCGACGTCGATCAGTTGTAGTTATAGAGGCACCGACGTCGGCAGTAGGGTCGGTCGGCGACGGTCACAGGCGAACAGGCAGGAATCAACGTCGGTTACCTGCGTGTCCAGAAAGCTATTTTCGTGGACAGTAGTGAGTGTTTGCATGATAAGTTTGAGTCGTGGACTCAATCTTGCGTCTCTATTATTAGCATTACTATTTTTAGAGCCCTTGTTGAAGAGGCTTAACTGTCTGTTGTAAGAACATGCTCAAGTCTCCTAATTCTATATTAGGATAGATCTTCTTAGCTCATTGTAGTTGAATGGTAGAATGTATCAGTAATAGTAGAACATTGTGAATGTTTGAAGGACAATACTGAGTTGCATCAATCCAGGTTGTTGGATTTGATTGTACTTGAGAGAGAGCTCTTGAGGAATAGAGATCTAGTGAGAGATCTTGTGTGCATCTGAGAGAGGTGTGGAAGAACGAAGTTTCTTCATTGTATTCCTATTGTAAAGAGTTTCAATACAAGTTTTCAGGGTGTTTTCTTGTATATCTTGTTCTGTGCTATTTATCATTTCAGTTACTTATCTATCTGATTTATTTCCGCGTTTATTGCTGTCACAATTGTAATCTATTATTGGTTTGATCCCCTGACAATGACACTATCATTAGTAGCATGATGATTATTATTCTCAAGTAAGATACAAGTACCCATGGAAGGTTGGGGTGGTTTGAATTGATGCATAAGGAAATCTTGACATTTTTCTTAGTCAATGAGTTCTTCCAAGGTACATGGAGAGAGAGTGTGGACTTCATATTACAACTTGGGAGAATGAGCATAGGTAAAGAGATGAAAATGATTATCATCGGCCATATTATGTTCACATTTATTGGACAATGTTTTCCACCTTTTAATAAAAGCTTGGGCAATTTCATTTTCAAGTTGCTTATAATTAATAAAATAGGCCAGGGTATTCTTAAGAAGATCGCTATTTTATAATTCTTTTTTAGATAATTTTTTAGTGATTTCATGGAGGTATCTTGGTAAGTGGATGTAGTTCTTTGATAGCCTAAGTAAAAATGACAAAGTGTGCAATGTGCTTGTCCTAGTATGCTTGAAGAAGGCTTGGTTAATCTTCAAAGTTTACTCTATTTGAGATTTTCAGGGATGAGTCTAAAGTATTGAGCATGTGAAAGAGGTCCCATAAAAAGTGTTCTATTCTTTAAGAGATTGTGTGCATGAATGGTATTCATCTAGTTATTCATTGTGTTCATCTAGACATTTAAGTCTAATGGTAGAAAATCTTAGTAGGTAGTTTGATGTTGTCACCATCGCTACATGGAAATGATTCAAGAGGAGTTGGTCATATGGTTCTAATCACATTAGTCCCTATTTTTTATGATCCATATCTCAAGTCATGTGCCTAAGTGCAGTCAAAGGTATGTGGGTGCAAATTTGGGCTCCCAAGCATTTTGGTAATGTTTTTCCATAGCCAAATTTGCAAAGTGGTAAGAAGAGCTAAGTAAGAATTTTTGTGGTGGCATATCTCACACATGTGGACATTTTAGGAGAAGGTGATCATATGGGTTTGTTTAGTTTTGAGCCTAGTTTATTATGCTAAATTTTAGATCATGCACTAAAGCACAATAAAAGATATTCATATGAAAATTTGGGCTCCTAGGAAGTTTGACTATGTTTTTCCATACTTAGACAAATTTGTGTATGACAAGAAAATCTAAGTAGGCATTTTTATGGTACTATATATTTCACATGTGAAGGTCTGATTGTATGGGTTTGTTCAGTTTTGATCTTAGTTGATTTGAACTAAATTTGAGATCATGCACTAAAGCATGACAAAAGTTATGATAGATCAAAGTTGGTTTCCCAGACAAGTTCTAAGCATAGTTGGCTCTATGATAGAAGATTTTGAGAAGGCATTTAATGATGTTATATCTCACATGTTCTAAGGTTTCAAGAGTAGTTTGTCACATGATTGGATTATCATATGTAAGGATTTTTAATGGTTTAAATTTGAGATCATGCATTCAAGTGTATAAGAAGTTATTAAGGTTAAAATATGGATATTTAGACATATGAGCAAGGTTCACATAGTCATTTTCTGCACAAGTTAAAGTTTGAACAAGATTGACGGTGCGAGTTACTCCAAGAAGTTAGGAAGTAGAGAGATGAGGATAGGTGCATGATGTTTAAAAATTAAGAAAAGGTAAAGGATAAGCATCCAATGGTGAATGGGTTTTTGTACATATTGATCAAACATTGAGCATGGATAGTTAAAGACCTAGTTGATCTGTAGAGATCAATGGAGCACATTGAGTCAGCATTTCAAGATTGCACAAGATGAAGTCAAAGTGATTGAGGTTTAATATTTGAGCATCGGTGCCTATACATTATATATTGGAAAATATTTATGGTTTTTATTTGATTTGAAATGTGAGGACACAAGATGATTTCAAATTTTTTGTGATTTAACTATGACCATTGCCATTCAAATATTTGAATTTAACATAGAGAAAAACTAGAGCTCTATATTTTGTCCATATATTTTGATAGAAGTCAAATTTATTGGTGTTATAATAATTAAATATGAATAAGATTCCATGGTGCATCTAATTAACCTAATTTTAAGATTTAGAAGTGTGTACAGTCAAAAATATTAAGGTACAAAGTTGACTATGTGTTCATGTTTGTTCTACAAGTGACCTGAGAAGGATGTTTGAGCTTGTGTTAATGTTGTTTTAATGTCTCATGATGAATTTTATATTTTAAAGTATTGTAGACATCATGGAGATTCTCTATGTGGTTTTTAGAGGTGTGATCAATCATTATTCTATATGAACAAAATTTAAGAAGTTGGTTATGTGTTTGTTCATAGTGTTCCTCTACACTGAGTCAGTGATTGAGTAGTTTGAGAATATGCAAAGGTGAACATGAGTGACTATGATATTTTGAGTATGTCTTAGAGGACATAAGGAGTGGACCTATGTATTTGGAAATGGTCTTATGTTTATTTATTTTCTCGATGAAGTGATAAATGGGTGAATAGGTCTTCATGAGACCTATAAGGGCTACAAGGACCTTATTAAAATGTGTATCTACTTATGGGTGACCTATAACTACTATGGATGGCCTATGAATTTTGTATTGAGTTATGTCTTCATGTGAGAGATGCCTTAAGGGCTAAGACCTACCTAAGGGTTGATCGAGGTGTTGATTATCAAGTATGCTTTATAAATAGTGAAATAAAAGATGGTGATTTATAGATTTTTTGAGCAAGTGACTTGGGAGAGATTTTAAAGAGACTTGTCTGTGAGAGAGTTAGAGAGAAAAGGAAAGGAGAGTGAGAGTGCCCAGATATTGGGTTGATGAGTAGATAAAATTAAGGATTGTGTGTATGCTTTATAGGTCATGCTTTTTATGATAATATAGTGTTCTTATAGTTTGAAGTTATGTGAAGAGATCTGAATGTGCATATGAGGAATATTTGAGTGAAGAAAGAGAGAGATTATGGCATGCCTATGTGAGAGGTTTGTATGAGTTAAAGAGAGTTTGTGTAGTTATCAGATAATCAAGAGGTCTATCATCAGGTGTTGAATTCACCAATTCTAAGGTGGAAGTGTTCTTTTCAAGGAGGGTCTAAAGGAATTGATCTTCCTTGGTGCATTTTATCTTTGTAAAACAAGGTTTTAATAAATATCTTTGGTCAAAAGGACTTGATCAAGGTTTTAGGTTAGAAGGAATTGACCAAACAAGTGGTCAGAAGGGCTTGATCATCTTAGGGATAGGTGCTTCTTGTGAAATAGTTATTTCACTAAAGGCCTTAGGTTAAAAGGACTTGACCAAAGTTCTTGATCAGAAGGACTTGATCAATATCTTGTTTGTGATCATATTATAGGATATTAGTCCATGTTCTTAAAGGATTGAGAGTGGGTTTTATTCTCCAAGAGGGTTTCCCACGTAGATCTTGTGTTGTGTATGTGATCTTGAATTATGTTCATTATTCACTGCTATGAATGATGTGTATGCTTCATGAATGATTGTATTGAATGCTTTAGTATTTTCAAGGGTTTGGAAATTTAATTGGATTATTTTCCATCACTAATTCCCCCTGCTCTCAATGAATTGTACCTTAAACAATTGGTATCAGATTAGGTCTTTCTTGCAAAGTTTAACCACTTGAAGGAACGTGATCAAAGGTACAATGGTTGACAAAGACGTTATGGCTTGTCTTCAAGATAAACTAGTATGTGTTTCATTAGAAATTGATGGTGTGAAGACACAAGTGAAATATCTAGAGGCAACAGTTAGGAATCTACATATCATGATGAATAAATAAAAATTGGAAAGTAAAGTCATGAATTACTCAGATGTGCTATTATCTAAGGATAAAAGGGATTCCATCTCTACAAAAAGTGTCAAGGATGAAAATTCTTTGATAAATAATGGTCAAGAAAAAGGTAGGTCAAATATGAGCTATGTCTTCAATGGGTGTTTATTCTCCTACAATCAATTAGATCATAGATATAGGAATTGAACTCTTTCTCCAGAGATAAAAAGGGATATCATATGCTAGAATTGTAATCAAAAAGGTCATATTGGATAAAAACTATAGAAGAGCATTTTGGAAAAGGGATATACAATTCATTGACACCATCAAATGGTTCAAGAAGACTAAGTATAAAGAATAAAAGAAGCAAAATTCAAGAAAACCACTAAAGTAAGAGTCATTATTTGTTCAAGCAACCTTGTATACTCAAGAAGATGAGAATAAGAGATGGTTCATAGATAGTGGATGCTCAAATCATATGATAAGAGAGGAGCAATTTTATCTCTCAAAATAAGACTAACCCAAGTGTGATGAGATTTGGTGACAAAAAATATGCTAACATTATTGGCAAAGGTACTATGAGCTTGGACAATAGTCATACAAAGACTAAGAATGTCTTATATGTAGAATGTTTGAAACATAATATTTTAAGTGTAAGCAAAATGTGTAATCAAGGAAATGTTGTAACTTCTCATGATGATGTATGTGAATTAAGAAAGGTAAAATATGATAGATTAGTTGTAAAGGTTCATAAAATAGATAACAACATGTATGTATTCCATGAATCCCAAAAGGATAAATGCTTCATGATTCATTTGGAAGAAAGCTAGCTTTGGCATAAAAGACTTGGACATATAAATTTTGATAATATGGTAAAGATTACTTCAAATGGTTTGGTAAGGCATATGCCCAATATTTTTAAGATTCCTCATTCTCTTTACAAGGCATGTCTTCGTGAGAAGAAAACCAAGAGAAATATAGAAACAAAGAATTATCCCATATAGATCCATTAGATTTGATCTACATTGATCTATGTGGACCTATGAGAACTCAAATTATTCAAAGTAATATCTATTTCATGCTTCTCATTGATGATTTTACTAATATGACTTGTATATTCTTTCTTAAATAAAAATCAAAAGCTTTTGCAAGATTTGTGGCATTAAAAGCCCTTGTTGAAAAGATAAAGGTTCAAAGATCAAGTGTGTGAGATCAGACAGAGGAGGTGAGTTTTAGTCTCATAAGTTTGATGAGTTTTGTGAAGAACAAGGGATAAGAAGACAATATTCTACAACTATACCACCAAAAGAGAATGGTATTATTGAAAGGAAGAATATGACTATTTTAGATATGAGTAGAACCATGATTCAAGATGCAAAATTATTAGATGGTTATTGGGAAGAGGTAGCGAACACTTCTGTTTACATCTTAAATAGGTGTCAAACCAGAGTAAATGGTGATAAGACTCCTTATGATTATTGGAAGAATAAAGCAACCCATGTCAAACATTTCAAAGTGTTTCGGAATAGGTGCTTCATCAAAAGAGATGAAGACAATCTTGTAAAATTTGATTCAAGTTTCGATGAGGGCATATTCTTAAGGTATTATTCTATCAATATTACCTATAGGTGCTTCAATAAGATACTTCACAAGATTGTTGAAAGTTCAAATGTAAGGGTAAATGAGATAAGTAGAGTAAAAAATCCAAAATTATAGGTAAGTGATTCAAATCAAAATTTTGTTACAAATAATGATGATTTATCCATTAAAATGGATGATGAAGATGAAGATGAAGAGGAGGAATAAAGAAAAAACTCTAAAGCTCCATCTAGAAGAATTCTTAAATATCATCCAATCTCTCAAATTACTGGAAATGTTGGTGCAAGGTTTTAGACTAGAAAGAGAATGTTGATCAATCAAAATCAATAGGACTTATCTTTGTTATCCATTATTGAACCCAAAACAATCATGGAAGCTATAAAATATGATATTTGGAATGTTTCAATGAATGAATAAATTGATCAAATAGAAAATAATGAAACATGGGTCTTAGTTCCTTGGCTAAAAGACAAAAATGTGATAGGTACCAAATAGGGTTTTTTTTTTTAAAAATGAATGAGAAAGGAGAAGTCACAAGGAAAAAGGCTAGATTGGTGTGTAAAGGATATTCTCAAGTTGAAGGAATAGATTTTGATGAGACTTTTGCTCCTGCAGCAAGAATGGAAGCAATTAGACAATTCTTGGGATATGCAAGTTTCAAAGTTTTTAATGTATATCAAATGGATGTGAAATATGCATTATTGAAAGGAAAATTAGAAGAAGTCTACATTGAGTTACTTGAAGGATAATTCATGTCAATTAATGAATACTTTGTGTGAAACCTGAAGAAGTCTCTATATGGTCTTAAATAATCTCCTAGAGCTTGGTATGATAAGTTAGATAAGTATCTCTTGAGTCAAGGTTTTAAAAAAGGGGTAGCTGAATTTGTAAATTAAAAAAGAAGGCAATCATCAATTGATAGTTGTTATATATGTTGATGACATAATTTTTGGATCTAAAGATAATAAAATGAGTAGATAGTTTTCTAACACTATGAAGACTGAGTTTTAAATGTCAATGTTGGGAGAATTGTATTTTTTCTTAGGATTATAGATTAATCAACTTGATATAGGGATATTCATTTCACAAGCTAAATACATCAAATATATGCTACAAAATTTTGACATGATGGATTTTAATCTATTGGGTACTCCAATGATCAAAGGATGCAAGTTAAGTAAATTGGATGACTCATCAAAAGTTGATCAAACTTTATATAGATCCATGATTAGAAGTCTTTTGTACTCTAGTGCATCTAGGACTAACATCATGTAAGCAGTGGGTCTTGTAGGAAGGTTTCAAGCTGACCTTAGATAATCTCACATTAAATCAGTCAAAAGGATCTTGATATATCTCAAATGCACCATAGAGTATGGTTTATGGTATCCTGGGAGTAAAGAATTCTCTTTAAAATCATATACAGATGCAGATTAGGTAGGATGTGTGGATGATAAGAGGAGTACTAGTGGTGGGGTCTTATTCATGTGGGAATGCTTGGTATCTTGGATAAGAAATAAGTAAGCCTTAGTGTCTTTATAAACTATATAAGCTGAGTATATAGCAGCTGCCTCTTGTTGTATTCAAGTTATGTGGATGAAACAAACTTTAAAGGATTATAAGGTAAGACAAAATGGACCTTGTCCTATTTATTATGACAATACTATTGAAATTAGTATCTCAAAGAATCTTTTTATGCACTCAAAAAATAATCACATTCCTAGTAGATATCATTTATTTAGAAACAAGTGATTAATTAATGTGTTAAGTTGGAGCATGTACCTAGAAAAGAGTAGCTTGCAAATATTATGACCAAACCATTATCATAATCTACATTTGAGTATCTACGACAACGCTTGGGTGCTATTTATTTATATATGAATAAATATACTATCTATGGTTAAAGGGAAGCAACAAGTTCATAAGCTTTCTCTATAGGTTTGTAAGGAAGCTATATTACAGATGTAGAGTTGGTGGTCATGGAAGTGTCTTGAGAAAGAAGGCTGGTAAGCCTTCATGGTGGTTATTCATGGTGTGTGGATATTTTAATATGATAAAAAAGTGAAATGGATCAAAAATATTAGGGGGAGTCCCTCTTAGATGTTTATTGGTAAGATCCATCAATTATTAGTGTTTTTTGTGTTCTATCTTCATTGGTTGTAGTGTTTGGTTAAAGTGTGTGTTGGCATGGAGCGATAAGGATGTTATCAAGATAAGAATAGGTAGGATAAAATTAAGGGGGAGTTTATATCATATTTTTAAGATGGTACTTTCCTATTTTTGATGGTATTTTTAGGTCCCCAGGATCATTTGGTGCCCACTTTGTCATTGTGTTAAAGGGGGAGAAAGTTCCTGTTGTGGGAGTGCTTGAAGAGACAGAAGGTGAGATGTATATTTCTATATATGATGTTTTTTGACATCAATGATAAAGGGGGAGATTGTTGGATAATTTTTATTGATGTCATGGTGATGTCATAGAGGTATCTTGGTAAGTGGATGTAGTGCTTTGATAGATTAAGTAATAATGATAAAGTGTGCAATGTGCTTCTCCTAGTATGCTTGAAGAAGGCTTGGTTAATCTTCAGAGTTTGCTTGGTTTGATATGTTTAGGGATGATTATAAAGTATTGATAATGTGAATGAGGTTCCATAAGAAGTGTTTTGTGCTTTGAGATCTTGTGTGCATGAGTGGTATTCATCCAATATTTCATTGTGTTCATCTAGACATTTTGATCCAATGGCAAAAAATCTGAGTAAGTAGTTTGATGACATCACCATTACCACATAGGAATGAGTCAAGGGGAATTGGTCATATGGTTGTGATAACATTAGTCCCTAGTTGTCATGCATCTAAGCATAGTCAAATATATGTGGGTGAAAAATTGGGCTCCCAGGCATTTTGACAATGTTTTCCCATACTTAGCCAAATTTGCAAAGTGGTAAGAAGAGCCAAGTAAGCATTTTTGTGGTGGCATATCTCTCACATGTGGAAATTTTAGGAAAAGGTGATCATATGTGTTTGTTTAGTTTTTAGCTTAGTTTATTTTTGATAAATTGATCATGTACTAAAGCATAATAAAATATATGCATATGCAAAGTTGGGCTCCTGGGTAGTTTGACTATGTTTTTCCATACTTAGCCAAATTTACATGTGACAAAAAAGTTTAATAGGAATTTTTATGGTGATATATATTTCATGTGTGAATGTGTTAAGAGAAAATGATCATATGGGTTTGTTTAGTTTTGATCTTAGTTTATTTTTACTAAATTTTAGATCATGCACTGAAGCACAAAAAAAGTTATGTAGGAGCAAAGTTGGTCTCCCAAACAAGTTCTAAGCATAGTTGGCTCTGTGACAAAATATTTTGAGAAGGAATTTTAATGATGTTATATCTCACACGTGCAAAGGTTTCAGGAGTAATTTATCACATGGTTAGATTCTCCTATGTAAGGAGATCATATGGTCTAAATTTGAGATCATGCATCTAAGCACATAAGAAGTTATTAAGGTTCAAAAATGGTTACTTAGGTAGATGAGCAAGGTTCCCATACTTAGAGATTTTTTGCACAAGTTAAAGTTTGAGCAAGATTGACGGTGCACATTACTCCAAGAAGTTAAGAAGTAACAAGATGATGATAGGTGCATGATGTTTAATGATTGAGAAAATATAAATGATAAGGATCCAATGATGAGTAGGTGTTCATATAGATTGATTGAATGGTGGGCATTGATAGTTAAAGACCTAGTTGATCTATAGAGATTGACGGAGCACATTGAGTCAATATTTCAAGATTGCACAAGATGAGATCAAAGTGATCAAGGTTTAACATTTGAATATTGGCACATATACATTAAATATTGGAAAATATCTATGGTGTTTATTTGATCTGATCAACAAGGAAATGAGATGATTTCAAAGTTTTTGAGGTTTAACTATAACCGTTTCCATTCAAATATTTGAATTTAACATAGGAAAAAAACTAGAGCTCTTTATTTTATCCATAACTTTTGATACAAGTCAAATTTGTTGCTTATATAAAAAGAAAATATGAAGAGGATTCCATGGCACATATAATGAACCTAATTTGAAGATCTAGAAGTGTGTACAGTCAAAGATATTAAGGTTTAAAATTAATTGTGTGTTCATGCTTGTTTTGTAAGTGACCTGAGAAGGATGTTTAAGCTTGTGTTAATGTTATTTCAATGTTTCATGATGGAATTGATATTTGAAAGTGTTATATACTCCATGGGGATAATCTCTGTGGTTTTTGGATGTGTGATCAATCATTATTCTATATGAATAAAAGTTAAGAAGTTGCTTGCGTGTTTTTTCATAATGTTCCTATGCACTAGGTTAATGATTGAGTTGTTTGAGCATACACAGAGGTGAGTATGAGTGACTATGATATTTTGAGGATGTCTTAGGGGACATAAGGAGTGGACTTATGTATTTGGAAGTGGTCTTGAGTTTATTTATTTTCTTGATGAAGTGTTAAATGGGTGAATAGTTCTCCATGAGACCTATAAAGGCTATAAGGGCCTTATTAAAAGGTGTAGATGCATAAGGGGTGACCTATAGGTGTTATGACCAACATATGAAGTTTGTATTGATCTATATATCCATGTGAGAGATTCCTTAAGGGCTAAGGCATGCCTAATGTCCAACTAAGATGTTGATTATCAAGTATGCTCTATAAATAGTGAAATAAAAGATGGCGATTTCTAGATTTTTTGAGCAAGTGACTTGGGAGAGATTTGAGAGAGATTTGTATGTGAGAGAGTTTGAGGGTGAAGGAAAAGAGAGGAGAGTGAGAGTGCCCAATTTTTGGGTTGATGATTAGAGAATATTAAGGATTGTGGGTATGATCTATAGGTCATGTTTTTGATGATAGTATAGTGTTCTTGTAGTTTTAAGTTGTGTGAAGAGATAAAAGTGTGCATATGAAGACTATTTGAGTGAAGAAGGAGAGAGATTGTGGTATGCCTATGTGAGAGGACTATATGAGTTAGAGATATATTTTGTGCATTTGTCAAATAATCAAGAGGTCTATCATCAAGTGTTGAAGACATCAGTTCTAAGGTGGAAGTGTTCTTTTCAATGAGGTTCTAAAGGTCTTGATCTTCCTTAGGGGTAGTTATTCCTTGTGAAACAGGTTTTCACTAAAAAAATTTGGTTAAATTGACTTGATCAAGGTTTTAGGTTAGGACTTGACAAAATAGGTGGTCAGAAGGACTTGATCATCTTAGGGGCAAGTACTCCTTATGGAATAACTATTTCACTAAAGGCCTTAGGTCAAAAAGACTTGACCAAGGTTCATGATCAGAAGGACTGGAATAGTCTCTTGTTTTTTATCATATTATAAGATAGTAGTCCATGTGTTTGTAGGCTTGAGAGTGGATTTTATTCCCCTAGAGGGTTTCCCACGTAGATCTTGTGTTGTGTATGTGATTTTGCATTATGTTCATTATTCACTTCTATGAATGGTATGTATGCTTCATGAATGATTTTACTAAATGATTTAGTATTTACAAGGGTTTAGAAATTGAATTAGATTTTTTTTCATCACTAATTCACCCCCCTCTCAGTGGATTGTACCTCTAACACTCTTAGACTAGAGAATTTACTAAATCTTCCAAACCAGTAATAGAATGAGTTTTAAGTTGGTTATACCAATCTAAATCATCACACATGAGATTTTTGGATAATAGCTTGATATGGGCAAAGGTATTTAATTTGACCTAGTATTTATAGATATTTCCAGATGTTTTTAGATGAAGAGTATGATTAGTTAACCCATTGTAAGAAATGGCAGGGGTGATACCTCCTATATTGATATTAGCAATTTGATATGTAAGAGGCTCAATTTTAAGATGCTTCATTATCTTATTGGCAATAAGATGTTGAAGGATAAGATTACCATGGACATCCTAAAGAGGAGGTGGAGGAACATTTTGATTATGTGTGCCCTAAGGCATCTATTGAGGGTGGGTTTGAAGATGGAAAAGGTGGGTTTTCATTCTCAACATTTGAATAGTATTATGAGTTTGAAAAGTATTCATCTGATTAAACATTTGTAATAAGAGTTGGTGGGTTTGAGTTGTATTGTTAACATTATTTTAAGCATTGAAATTATAAGTAGTGGCATGGGTACCACTATTGGTATTGGTAGGAGATTGAGAAGAGCTATTAGAATGTGAGGCACTAGTGGCAAAATTTGCTTGTGTAGAAAAAGATGGACTAATAGAGGGATGAGAAGGAATATCATTAGAATCATGATTAGCATGGGTATAAAATGATGCACTAGTGGAAGAGTTAAGGAGAGTGGGTCTTGGAAGAGGCCCACTAGATGTAGAACCTACCATGCTAGTAGAGATACTATGCACATAGGTAGAAGAAGTCATGATATGAGAAGGGGTTAAAATAGAGGGAAGAGGTTGAGGAACAAATAAAATATCATTCCCAAATTCATGTGATAATATAGTATAAGGTGAATGAGGATCTTCTTCTTGATCACTAATCATTAGATGGTAAATGGTAGAAGTATCCTTTCCTTGATTGTAAAGAAATTTAGGTATAAAGAAGAGAATTTTAGGGGTATACTATTTATGTTGATATTAAAGTGAGAAGAGAGGATTATGAAAACAAGAGGAATGAGGAGGGGTCCCACAGTCCATTTTTCAAGTGGATATATGAATATTTCTCTCATCTAGGAGAGGAGCCCTACTCTGCTTATGGGAGACCCTATGAGGGTTGGTAAAACTCATCATATCTATTGAATTCAACTCAATGTTGTCTTTAAATAGGAAGTTCATGATTAAAGAGAAGGACTACATAAAGCAAGAGTGATGAAAAAATAAGGAAATAAGAAGTGATAGAAAACTATATAGAGTTGACTGGGTTGACCTAGCATAGAAAATAAGATCTAACAATTGTATAGAGTTGACAAGGTTAACCTAGTACTAGAAATAGAAGATGTATAGAGTTGAAAAGGTTGAATTAATACTAGGAATAGAAGCTAAAAAGGAAAGAAAAATATACACATTTGATATGGTCAACCTAGTTTTGTATCTTGGGAGGTAGAAAAGAATATTATGTCAATAGGATCAACCTAGTATTGTACATAGGGAACATAGATAATTTGTAAGAGACTATGTGGAGTAGAATGATTGTGTACTAAAATAGGAAAAAAAAATTACAAGTAATTTTTAAATCAAAAAATGAATGGAAACACATAATCAATTGGATCAATGAGGTTGATCTAATTGAGGCACATAACACAAAACCTTATACTAACATTGGCTAATGCAATTTTTGGAATACAACATACAATTGAGCAAAGATAAATCAATAAAATTGGAAAGTAAAATATAACTAAGTGGTAATCTTAAATGTTTTTATATTATTAGATTATGATTTTAGATGTGATAGGAAGTTGGCTATAAACAAGAAACTAAATCTCAATCTAAGGATGGTTTAAGGATGTTCAGGCTAAAAGGGATCTATATTGCTAATGGCACTGGCTTAGTATTGGGGCCTACCCCCTCACTTCACACACCATAATGATAAGGGTGTCAGGTGATTTTCCAATATATTCCATTAACCACATGTTTATACTTAGCTAGAAAAATAATTTGAATTCCCCTTTGGTGATGAAATCCAAGTAGGTAGGCCTTGGGTAGACAATTATTGGAATGATTTTTAATATTTTGTGATTTGGTAGTGTGTACATAAAAGATAAAAATAGTAAAACTAAATGATATACTGAAAAACCACCTACTTAGAGTAAGTGATCTATTCTAAGCATGCAAACAACAAAAATGAAAGTGTGAGCTAATTACTAGCATATACATGTTAATTCCAACTTTGAAAGATAGTATAGTGTCATTTCATATGATAGTGTATAGATAGATTACAGAATAGAGTTGACAATGTCTCTACTATACTGTGGAAGTAAGGGTCTAAAAAAGAACCACATCAATAATGTTAACCTAGTTTTATAGATAGAATATAGAATATAGAAATACGTCGATAGGGTTGACCTAGTTGACTATATAGGGGTAGTTTTAAAGATTGTAAACTATGAAAAATAGAACTATAATGAATAACATAAATGATAGAGAAAGATAGATAGGAACCTTGGTGTGTTGGAGGATGTAGAGGAAAATGAAATTACTATTAAAGTACCTTGATTTTTACTTGCAAATTCTTCCAAGTGTGTTAACTAGGTCGACCTAATTCTATAGTTATTTATTTGTTGAAAACATATAAATTGTACTATGTCAATAGAGTTGACCTAGTGTGTTTTCTAAAAGTCTGTAAATGTATAGAGTCAATAGTGTCAACCTAATAGTCTAATCTAGAAGTCTAAAAGTGTATCATGTCGAGTGATTCAACCTAGTAGCTTGATCTAGAAATCTAAAAGTGTACTATGTCAATAGAGTTAACCTATTAGTCTAATCTAGATGTCTAAAAGTGTATTGTGTTAATAGAGTTGACCTAGTAGCCTGATTTAAAAGTTTGAAAGTGTACTATGTTGATAGATTCAACCTAGTAGCCTATCCTTGATGAAAAACTTGCACAAATAAAATACAGTCATATTAATATGACTGTGTGTTAAGCTTGAACATATAATTTAGATCTATATCAACACTCTCAACCCAGTATCTCAAATATAAATAATTAAAATGATAAAATAAAATAAAAACATGAAATAAAACCTACAAAGGTTAGATTCACATCAAGTTCACTAGAATGCATGCAATCAAAAAAGCATCATGTTTATAAATCAATCCTAACTTAGAGAAGATAGATTATACCATACATTTTCAATTGGGGACACATTAGATAATCAAGGACATGACCAATATGGGGATCTACTAGACCTAATTATGGGATGTCTTACCACAATAAACCATGCTAGGGAGGGTTCTAAATCCTTAGATCAAGCACAATCATGAAATAACCCTAAGGGAGTCCTATGTTTTATATTCACTAAACTAATAATAAGTAAAGTAAAAATCTAATCTAGTCCTCACCAAATCTTTTGGCACAAAGTGGGGGTAGTAAATAACAAAATTAAACACGCATATAAGACATACACTCACGTTAATGTATATAAAATCCTAATGCATGGAAGAGAAGTAAAAATGCATATCTATCTAATATTGTAAGTAGATAATGAGATGGGAGTGAATTAGTAGACAATAATTCAAATTCAATTCCCAAACCATTCTATCATATATCAACTTGATCTAGCAACATAATCATGAAAGCACATACATCCAAAGCATGAACAAGTGAATACATCACATGAAAACATCATCTATGTGGGAAAACTTCATGGGGGATAAAACCCAATAAACCTTTCAATAAATAATACAATCCTATAATAACAAGATCCAAATTTAGTGAGACACCCATCCCATAAGGAGCTATAACCCCTATCTAGCTAAGCACCCACACAACTAAACTTTGACAAGCTTCACCTTGCAAGGAGGAATGAACCCCCTAGGTAACCAAAAACCCACTCAGATACCTTGATCTTATTTCCTCCTCTGATATTATTTAAAACACACCTAATTATGGACTCCTCTTTATTTCACTCCTTACCCCTTATTCTCTCTCAAATAGCCTCTAAGGCTTACTTGCTCATTCTGCCTCTTCTAAGCTCATTAGGTCCAATGAACTATGTGTCCACCTACATCAGATTGATTAGATATACATAACTGATCTTATTCACCCTCTAATGGTCCTTAATTACCTATACCTTCTCTTTCAAAGGTTATTTCTTCGCTTGGCTCCAAACACACTCAACTAAAACAAATAGGCCAATTAAGCTTTGTACTTATATCACATCCTTCTTCTAACCCATATTGGCCATCCAAGATGATTCATACACTTGTATTAAAATTTAAATAGGTATTTAAACATGTTATATTTGTGATAAACACCACTCCATAGGTCATCCATGGTCCTTAAGACTCAAATCCTCCATTAGGCCTTAATGAGACCTAAAACAATTAGGCCTTCAAACCTACACATTACCACTTGGACACAAGTGAAAACTTTCATCCTCTACCAATACTTCAAAAAATTCAAATATAAATTTAATATACATATTAAAATATATCCTTGGGTCCATGCCACATGCAAATCCATTTCATACCTTAAAACAAGCCTTTTATCCTACTCACCAATTAGGCCTTCATACACTGAAAACATTGTCTTAAAGAAATGAAGTATAAAAACACTTTTCCCACATAAACTACTAAAAAAATTTCATGTATATTTATTCCATGATGTAAAAAAAATCACAAAATCAATTTATCTTCACTATCCAAGCTCCACATATCCAAAACCACCTCTATCACAAGCTCACTTAATTTTGATAAAACACAATCAAATTACAATCAAGTATTTTGACTCTCCAAACTTCATTAGAAGCAAACCATGACTTATAATACCTTCACATCAACATTTGATACTTTTATAACATCTAAATATTCATTAATTTCTTCAACTCTACTCAAACAACTTATATCTCACTCCTTCAAAATGACCACTCAGACTGCCTATAGCTTGCAATAGTACAATCATGTAGATATCTTTTTCTAGCACTTGATAGAACACTTTCATATAATATAATTCACATTAATATCTTTTATGTGATCTCTATATCACTCTCAAGTATATAGTTCACTTTTTATATCATCATTCATTGGTCTAACAAATCAATTTCTCAGGTCACTATCTCAAAGTCTTCATTACCCAGATAAGTCACTTTGAAATCACCTTCAATCTTATGTATTAGCATCATCAATATTAACCAATCAAGGTAAAAATGGTAATAGTTATTAATAAACTACCCCAAACTATTGGACTCATCCTTACTCACCTGGAACACTTCCCCAAACTTATATTCACTATGCATAGCTATTAGTCATTATTTTCATCATTTGGCTTCTAGCAACTAGAAAACTTGTATCATTAAAATTATGAATATATAAGATAAATAATACCCAAATTAATTAATTTACTTGTATAAAAAGTATCTATATTTTACCTCTAATATCTTTCATGTGTTGACTCAGTCAACCCTACATGTAGTACCAAAATATTCAAAAATAAGTATATTTTTGTACTTTTTGCTCATTGCCCTGACACACCACTACCACATAAATACACCTAGATGAATCCTATACATGATCCAATATTCAAAAAAATTCAACCAATCCATTCTAGGTCATTTCTAACAAGTTCTTTCCAATTGCTCCACTATAAGGGTTTATATAGGGTTTTGACCAGTTTACATTCTTAACAAATGTTCATAAATATTTGTACCTAAAACCACTAAAAAATACTTTTAAATACTTCTTAGGTCCATGTGACACCTCTCCCAAAAGGCTTAGGTCACCATGCAAAGTCTACACATGCCAATGAGCATCACAAACTTCTTCTCATAATCGAACACATTCATTCTGCATGCATAAGTGTCCTTCTAACATTGTTTATTGCTTTATCTTCATCCTCAAGACCTAAAATTTTTTCAACACCTTTTAACCAAAATATCTCACATTAATCAATGCTTACATGAGATATACCATCTTGACAACTTATTTTGACACTTCATTTGGACCTCACTAGGTCGCTATGCACACTAGGTCTAAGATTGCAAGTAAAATTCAAATACATAAATCACTTGGATCCTTCTTGTAATGATATCACCACATCAATAACATTCCATACATCTTCATTAAAATATCCATATCTTCCAACCTTATTCTCTCTAGTCTCAATCTTCTCAACATACTAGGCTACCAAGTCTATACCACCATACAAGGCTACCAAGCCTATGCCAACATACTTTGTCTTCTTTCCTTGACCTATAACAACATCAACATGCTAGACAAAACATGGAAAACCTCAAAAAAATATCACCTTATCTCATATGCATCTACACATGATAATTATTCCTTACATAGCTCCAAGCTCAAGCTCATCCATACATCAATAATATCACCACTTTGTCATTACACTTGACATCAATGCACACAAGACATCAAGCCTTTGACATCAATTACAACATACTTGATGACAATCTCCCCCTCTATCATTGATGGCAACCTCTTTTTCTCCTTCTCCCCCTTTGCTATTAATGACAAAGTGGACTAAACAACCACCAAGCTTCCCTTAACATCATGTATGTATTCAAATACACTTTTAGGTACTCAAGATGCTTACTTACCTTTTATGCATATGAATCAATCTCTACCCCTTTTACATACACCAATCTTAACTTGGACTTATTTGATCTTTAAACCTATTTACCTAAATAACTCACAATATCCCTTTGCTCATGCATGAAGATTCAACATATTTTCACAATTGTGACTAGGTTTGATCAAGTCATCATATCAAACTTCTTTAATACTCAATTATAGTAGATATCTCCATATCTCCACCATAACTGAAGCATATTACATATGCTCCCCCTCACATCATGCATATCTAATTAAGAATTTTGAACCATCTAAATTATCTCCCCCTAACTCCAAGATTCACTTGGATTAAGACATGTTCAACTAGCCTTCTTTAGGTCTACAAATAATTTTTCAAGTATTGTAAACACATAGTCAATACCCTCATTGAAACATCAATAGGTATCATGAATATCTAGTTAACATGGGTCCACTCTTTGCTTACTTCTATCCTCTTAGATATAATGGAACATTTAATATAATCAATGACATCACCACTATGAATTTATCCTATTTCCCTTAAAACATCTTTCTCTCCAAGATCCTTAAGTCATCAATGCTCCAACCTCTACAATATACCCTCTCAGTCAACAACCAATCATATTAGGTTTGTGAGACCTCATACACTATAGTAGACCTCTGATCAAACTTTTTTCTCCTTCATGAGATGATAATAGGTATAATACATATATTAATTGATTAACTATGACCTAAAGGTCATTTCCAAGCTCAAAGAACACCAATCTTATCATGTCATGCTTCAATGATCACTCAAATACCAACTTTTCATACTTTATCTATACCCTGTATATGATAACTCAAAACTTCTTCAACTTTAGAATGTTGTGAACTCACTCATGAAACTTTCAACATATAATAACTTTCTAAGACCTTGTGGGGTCAATCATGTCATAAAACAAACCATTTCACTTCAAGTCATAGTCTCAAGAGCATATTGTGGCAATCTCCTTCAATATTTGTAAGAAACAAGATAAGCTACAAAAAAGATCCCCTATAAGACTTCTAAAAACATCATTAAGGTTATTACAACATGATAAAATCATTCTTAGATAATTATAGTCGTTTATAACAAATTAACAACATCTCTTTACACTAGCATTAGTTTTCAAGACCAATCAATAAATCTTTACACCCCTGCTTTGTCTTTGTCTTCTAAGGCATCATATGAGTTTACACAAATACATCATGAGTATGTAGAAAACTAAAGTAAAATTTTCATGGACCTCACTTAGTGATCAATTATCATCACAAGTCATTAAAAATACCATTAAAATTAAGAATAACCACCTTAGGTTTAGCAAACATCATACCCTCAATACATTGTCCTTCATTACTTAAGCTTGTTTAGCATATCAAGGACCAAATTGACCCTACATTGAGTACCTAAAAATGTATCATGACATTTATCTCATCTCAAAACTCTTAAAACATTCACCTTGAGTGACCAAACTCACTAAATAACTCACCTATCAACCTGTATCTTCCAAAGAAAAAATTCTTCAAGAATAGTCTACTTCTATGAATCTTTTCTTGCATAAATGAGCACTTCCATATCACTCTTTAGATATGAATCAATGCTATAATGAGCCATAAAAAATAATAAATTATTTTAAAATAAAAACACAGTAAAATGGCAAGTTATAATCCCTTATTACTCTTCATGGGTTTACTAGGAAAAAACCCAATCAATTACAATCAACTTTTACCTACATTTATTTCACATGTATGAATACATGAATCAAACCACTACGTGGAGGGTCTTCTACGCTGATTTCTCTTAAAATTTTATTCTTACCTCATATTTATATGAGTTAATCCATGTATTATATAATCCATTATTTTCAAACTGGTTTCCTTTATGAAATTTGAATTTTCAAATTCCAACAGTTATATTTTCATGTAAAAATGACTATGGGAACAAGAGAAAAATAGCCTAGGAGCCTAAATTTGAACCATCATATCTTTTGATACATATCAATTCAAGACCTAAAACTTGGACCACATTATATCATCTCATATGGTAATACATGCATATACCAAACTTCTCCTAATACCCTCACACATACTAAAGGTGATGTCATCAATCTAACTACTCAACCTGATTTGTCAAGAGAACAAGATTGACCTAGATCTTCACAAGTTTACTCTTAGTTTAATTTTTATCTTTACAAAGGACACCTTTATATTTTATAACCTCATAAATGAATCTATATATTCCTCACAACATACTCCATGCCCTCCAAGATTTCTACTACTATCACAAAACATGCATTGCTTCCTTACAACATGAATGCCTCTATAAAGCTTAGATAGAGACACCTTCACTTATATATATTTCAAAACAATGTGAAACTAGGATAATCATTGTCCTACATTTCTTATTTTAACCTATTTATCCTCTTATTTATTTTAATCTCTTTATATATAGTGTCCTCTTTGGATTCAAAAACTTCCTTTTTATCTTATATTTAAGTATAATCATAGATTTTTTGCATAATCTTATGGGAATTGATAACAAATGTAGGCAAGAGAGTTTCTTGACATACCTCAATAAACATACTATCTTGTATCTTAGGTTCATTATACTCAAGATTAACTATATTAAGTCTCCATACCTAGTTTAGCCTTTTCTCATGCATTTTGGGGTAGAATCTAGCAATATGTCCCATGTCATGACAATTATAGTAAACTACATTATCCATACCTCTAATAGAATAACTATTCTTCCTTCTATAGTTTATTTCCTTATGACAAAAGAGATTACATGAAAAATAATGACCATTAAATGACCTTTCATACCTTATAGTGTTTGGTTGTCTAAACAATCTTTTCATATTCTTGTCTTTATTAGTATGATCTGCCTTCTTTTCAACCCTTTTGGATATAGCATCTCTTTGCCTTCCTCAGCCATGCTCACCTTGTCTAAGAGATTCTCATAATTTAGCTTGGAATTGAACTCATAATTCTCACCTTGGTTTGAACTCAACTTGGCATTAGTTTCTTCTAACTAAGTCTTGAGATGTCTGCAATCTTTCTCTTTTGAACATAGATTTGTCTTTATAACCCTTAAGTGATCCTTAATGTCTTGAATAGTCATCTTATCTTCTTTGACTATTTCACTCATTCTCTCAAACTTTGTTTGAAGATGACTTATCTTTTCTCCATGTTCCATGGATTACTTAGATTGTTATTTAAGATATTTGATCATTGACCTCAACTCCAAATTTTCTTTCCTCAACTGCTTATCCATCTTGTGCTACTTAGAATCACCTACAAGCTACTTAGGATCACCTGTAGGTTGTTAATCATCCTTTAAAGGTCTAGATCTAATACTAGTTATTGTAATTAACTAATGAGGTGGTGGGGTGAATTAGTTGATAATAATGTGTATTTAATTTCAAAACCATTCCATTATATATCAATTTGATCTAGCAACATAATCATGAAAGCACATACATCCAAAGCATGAACAAGAGCATACATCACATGAACACATCATATATGTGGGAAACCCTCATGGGTAATACAATTATTTGAAACCTATAATATGGGATACATTCATATAATAATAAGACCCAAATTTAGTGAGACACATCCCATAAGAAATTATAACCCCTATCTAGTTGATCACCCACACAACTAAACTTTTGCAAGCTTCACCTTGCAAGGAGGAACCAACCCCATAGTAAACCAAGCACCCAATAAGATACCTTGATTTGATATCCAAATTTTATCAAATTTGAAACACACCTGATGATGTATTATTCTTGATTTCACTCTTCAACCCTCAATTTCTCTCAAACAAACTTTATGGCTTACTTGTTCATTTTACCTCTTCTAGGCTCATTAGATCCAATGACATGTGTGTACACCTAAATAAACTTTATTAGATATTAATGTCTGATATTATTCACATTATTATGGTCCTCAATGACATGTACCTTCTCTTTCAAATGTTCTCTCCTTCACTTGGCTCCATGCGCACTCAACTAGCATAAATAGGCCAATTAAGCCTTATACTTATATCACATCTTTCCTCTAACCCATTGGTTGGATAAGATGATTCAAACACTTGTATTACACTTTTAATATGTCTTCACACACGTTATATGGGTGAGACACACCACTCCATAGGTTTTCCATGGTTCTTAAGACTCAAACCCTCCATTAGGCCTTAATGAGACCAAAAATAATTAGGCCTTCAAACCTACACGTTACCACTTGGACATAAGTGAAAACATTAATCCTCTAAAAATAATTAAAACACTTCAAATATAAATTTAATATACACATTAAAATCTCTCCTTAGGTCCATTCCACCTATAACTCCAGTTCATACCTTTAAACAAGCCTTTCAAACTACTCATTAATTAGGCCTTCATACATAGAAAACATTGTCTTAAAGAATTGAATTATAAAAACTCTTTTATCAAAAAACCTACTAAAAAAAATTAATTTATATTTCCTCCATGAACTAAATAATATGATAAAATCTATATAGCTTCACTAAACATGCTCCGAGTATCCAAAAATACCTCTATCATAGGCTCACTCAATTCTAGTAAAACACAATCAAATTATATTCAAGTATTTTGACTCTCCAAAATTGATTATAAGAATATAATGAATCATAATAACTTCACATCAACATTTTATAGTTTTTTAACATCTCAATACTCATTTTTTTCTTCAACTCTGCTCAAATAGCTTCCAACTCACTCCTTTAAAATGACCACTTAGATTGCCTATAGCTTCCAATAGTACAATCATGTAGATGTCTTTGTCTAAAACTTTAAAGAAAACTTTCATAACATATAATCAAAATTAATAGATTATATGTGATTTATATATCACTCTCAAGTATATATTTCACTTGTTCTATCATCATTCATTGGTGTAACAGACCAATTCCTCAGGTCACTATCTCACAGTCTTCATTACCCAAATAAGTCACTTTGAAAGCACCTTCAATATTGTTTATTAACATCATAAAAATTAAAAAATAAAGGTAAAAATTGGAATAGGTATTAAATAAATAAACCAAACCATTAGACTCATCCCTACTCACTTGGAACACTTCCCTAAACTTATATTCACTCTACCTAGTTATTACTCACTATTTTCACCATTTGGCTTCTAGCGACTAGAAAACTTAGATCATAAAAATGACTAAAATAGAAGATATATAATACCAAAATTACTTAACAGACTTATATAACAATTCTATAACTTTTATCTCCAATAGCTTGCATGTGTTGACTTAGTCAACCCTACTTGTGGTACCAAAATCATCAAAAATAAACATATTTATGTACCTTCTACCCACTTCCTTGATACACCATTTCCACCTAGAGACACCTATAGGAGTCCTATACTTCATAAAATATTAAAAAATTTTCAAAAAATCAATTTTGGGTCCTTTCTATCAAGTTCTTTCTAATCAATCCACTATAAAGGTTTATAGAGGGTTTTTACCAATTTACATTCTTAACGAATGTTCATAAATATCTATACCTAAAACCACTATAAAATACTTGTAAATACTTCTTAATTACATTTTAAATCTCTCCCAAATGTATTATGTCACCATGCAAAGTCTACACATTCCAATGAGCATCACAAACTTCTTGTGATAGAACACCTTCATGTTGCATGCACAAATGCCCTTCCAACATTGTTTCTTGCTTTCTCTTAATCTTCAAGACCTAAAACTTGGTAAAAAACTTTGAAACAACCTATCACACCTTAATAAATGATTATATGAGCTCTTCCATCTTGACAACTTATTTTGACACTTCATTTAGACCTCAATAGGTCACTATGCACACTAGGTCTAAGACGACAAGTCAAAATTAGGTACAAAAATCACCTAGATCCTTCATATAATGATATCACCACCTTAGTAAAATTTTATAAATATTCATTCAAAGATCCACATATTGCAACCTTCTTCTCTCTAGTATCAATCTACTCAACATATCAGGCTACCAAGCCTATGCCACCACACAAGGCTACCAAGCCTATGTCAACACACTTTGTCTTCTTTAATTTTTAATTTTACTTTTTAATGGTAGGTTTTCAATAAAATTAAAATTAGATAATATAAAAAATACATCACACATCAATGGGCCTCCTTGTTATATCTATAAAGGAATTGCTAAGTCTACAAAATTACCTATTCTTTTTCATATCTTGATGATGGTTCATGTAGTATGAACCAAAACATCTTGGTCAAAAAAGGATTACATGGTTTTTTATAGAAAATATCTAACTAAATAAAACATAAACATGCTAGACACAACATGGAAAAACTCAAACAATGCTAACCTTAGCTCATATGCATTTAGACCTAATCATTATGCCTTACACAACTCCAAGCTCAAGCTCATCTATACATCAATGATATCACCACTTTGTCATTACACTTGACATCAATTCATGTAATACATCAATCCTTTGAAATCAATGACAACACACTTTCCAACATCTTACTCTTACAAAAGGAGCAACAAAGTTAGGAATACTTACATTTGAATATTAACATATCGATCCTCAATCTCTCCCTTGGCCAAGGTGCTTCACAACAGGTTGTTGTGGTATATAAGGATGGCAAGGATAAATCAGCTCTTCAACAACCTATCAATGCATCCAAAATACTTCTCCACAAGACAAGATCTATATCTCCAAGGAAATTATGAAAATGTAAGCTTACTCCTCAAGTATAATGGGGGATAGGTAGATGTGAAATAGCTCTTACTTATTCTTCTCTTCTCTAAATAATGGTGAAATGAAATTTTTTATATATATATATATATATATATATATATGGATTTAACCCTAAGCCATTCCAAAAAAATTGGTTGACAGGGTCAAACTAGTTGACCTAGCACAATTTTAGACAAGAATTCACTAGGTCATGGGCTAGGTCAGCCAAGAGTCAACCTAGACCCTAAGTGAATTTCACCCAAAATTGTACAAGGTTGACCCAATTAACCTCATACAATAAATAGTCAAAAGGGGGCTAAGGTTAGGAAAAGGGGGAAAAAATGTAGGAAATGCCTGAGGAGTGTGAAATAGAAAGAACAAGCTTAGGGATAAGGTTTTCAAGAGACAAGTGTGTAGATAATAAGTGGAAAAAGGGACAACAATCCTATGAAGCACTAATGGTCTACCCATACCTTTCTTGATGCACCCTTTAAGGTATGCACTCAAAGAGATTGAGACTCGATGGGTTCTTGTAAGATAAAAAGTGTTAGTACGTGATAAAAGTTTTAAAATATTCTATGTATACACTTTTTATATCACTTCTACCTATAATCATTCATTGATATTTTTCATATTAGTGTTTTCATAACTCTCTTTGACTAGATACCATACCAAACCAATAATTATTCACAAGTACCCCTACATCCCCCAACCAATAGTACTACTCATGCAACGAAGAGTCTAGTCTTCCATGGGAAAATTATCAATTCCAAAATCAATAAATAACTTCTTCACCTCTAGAGGGATTTGATTAAGATATCGATCACATGATTCTCAAAGAAACTAGAACTAAGATTTTTTTGGACAAGAATAAGTTGATAATCCATACTCTAAGATGTAAATATTTAACACTCTTCTCCACCAAACATCAATATCTCACATCCATGGTGCTCACGATGGTACTAAATCCATCTAACTCTCTAACATCCAAGTTATCTTTTGTCCATGGTTTCTCAATTGGTCTTAAGCATAGACTATGATCCAAGCATGTAAATGAATTGGTACTTCCACAAAGAAAGTCTCATATAATTAATTGTATAGATTGTGTTTAACCCATGCACATGCATAAACTCCTCATTCAAGAAATGGCACTACAAAGCTATCTTAGACACTGGTCATCCATCATTTAATGTATTTAAGATACAATCATCGAGCATTTTCCACCATCATGAAAACAAGTACTAAGGGTCCCAATGATAAAACCAAAATTTTGGGTTAGTTTTCTATTTAGGCCTATCTTTCCTTAGGTGCACACTAAAGTGATTAAAACCCAATGAGATAGCACACTAGCATTTCATACAAGACATAGATTTCTTGTGTACTCACCTAAAGCACACAATAAGGGACTAGTTCCCATTGGTTTTTTTGTACGAAGGTGTATTTTACATATATTAGTGCTTGAACATCCAATTTACTTAGTGATTAACCATAAAAATAAATACACAGTAGTTGTAGTCCTAAATTCAATTAAACAAATGATCACATATAAAATTATCAACACCACTGTTTCCATAAACCACATGATAACATTCAAGTAATGTAGATTCCACTCATCATATTCATAATAGATTCACAAGTTACATATAAAATGCATGGTGAACTCAGTCATTAAACTATGTTATATACTAGAGTATAATGACAATATCACAATGGTATCCTCAATCACATCAATGAGATAAAAATCAACACCATTCAACAACAATCAACAACATTCAAAAAACTTAAAAATCTCTAATCAAGGGTATTTATACTTGGTTCTCCCTGACCAAGTATTTACAATAATAATTACACTCTTAGTGACTTGTCAATGATCTTTAGTGGATAAGATTCATGGTAGCCAATTACACTATTTCCCTAAGGACTCAGACTTTTATGTCCCTATATTCCCACTTTGGTGTTGGATCCTCATCATTGAGTGCCTATCTTCTCACAATTTGATGCTAGATCCATGCAAGAATTAGTTTGTTTCATCCCTAAAAATTGATCCCTAACCATCTCCCACTCCCTATGTGCTCCCAAAGTATTCCTCTAGTGTTTTGATCCCTTTTGTCTTGGGTTTTCCATTTATTATACATATTCTCTGATTGGGTCTTCCTGTGTTGTGAACTCTTGTACCATGGTCTTTTGTACTTATGACTCTTTCTCACTATGCTTCTTTTGCATTGTGCTTCTTCACTATGGTATTTTATACTTATGACTCCTATGTCTTTATCAGGACCAGCATTAAATTTTTATAGTGCCTTAACCAAGCATTCCATCTTCTCCTTCACCCAACTAGCTCAAAATTTCTTGGACTACTTTTTGATAAATATCTCCAAGAAAGTTTATGTCACTGGCCTCTACTCTATCTAATAGTTTGATGATGAATCTATTGCTGATTTTATAGCTCAATGGTAGATCCTAATCAACCAACTTTCCTTTTCCTTACCCCAACCTAAATTGATTGAACTCTTTGCTCAGGCATGTGCCAGACACATCTCTTCTACACTACATGTTCAGAGCTTCCAAACCTTTGATGAAGCTTTTACCATGGTGCATAAGATAGAGAACAGAGCCATTGACAAAGGAAAGCTAAAACTAAAAAATAAGAACTCTACCTATAAAACCAATTAGGCTTACTCCTCCAAATTGAGAAACCAAACACATACCAAGACTAAAAACAAGGGAACTACAAACATGGTTGTCCTTAGAGATGTTTCTCCATCATCTACCAACCAACCAAATTCCTCTAGTTCCTCAAAATAAAACATGAGAAACCAAAACTAGAACACCTTAAAGCAATTCACTCCACTTTGAGAATCCTACACTTTGATCCTAGAGAAATTATTGAAAGCTAATGTCATATAGCTTCTTCTTATCAAACCACCTCAACAATTTGATTCTTCTCATCTTACACCTAGTTGGTATAATGAGAATGACTTGTGCACCTTCCACTGAGTAATAAAGCATGACATTAGTAGGTGCAACACCTTTAAGAGAGTTGTCTAATCCTTTATTAATAAGGGGGAGCTTGTATTGGATAACCCTAACGTACCTCAAAACTAGGCCCTTGACATCTTTAGGTAGCCTTTCCTCAATCATGTGCCTATCAAGAATGAGATCAACATGGTTGAGTGTGATACCCATATTGTTAACATGATTATTGGCACACTTGTTACTAAATAACCTACTAACCAATCTATCTATTCCTTAACCCCTCAGCTTATTGAGGTATAAAAGTTACCTTTTCCTCTTTTGGAAACCCAAAATAAGGAAGAACCTCTTTCTCCTCCTTCACTTATTGAAGTAATAGAGCCATCAACCCTTCCCCTGACCGATCTTCTAGAACAAGCACCCATTTTACTTTCTCCATCAACCACCAAGTGACTTACTGCCCTTTTTAAGATCACTCCCTAAGAGGAATCCTCGATGTCTAAAGAGGAGTAACCCATTTAAACCTTGCATCCTTTGATTAATGAAAAGGATGAGGTTACCACCCCTCTATCTCAAACTATGGGCTCATTTTTTAGGTTCACTATCCAGGGAATGAAACCAACCTATAAACCATTCTCTAGTTTAGTGCATAAATTAGAGTTTTTTTCAAACCCTGGCATGGATCAAGCCACCTTCTAGAATTAATTAGGACCACCTTATATCACCAAGCCAAAACCTACAACCATGCCTTTGGCAAACCAACCCACCACTTTCATTATCCAACCACCTATTTCACCAACCAAACTGATAGAATCTTCTACCAACCCAACTATTCTCAAGACATCCAAAGCACCTAAACCCCACACAACCAAGTCACCTTCTCTAACCAAGCCAACTAAACCAACCAAAAACCTTGGCACTTTCCCTAAATAGAGACTTACTCGCCCATCTATAAAGGTGGATCTTACCTCACTGAACCCAACTTAAGCACCAATTCAAATCAGCTAAGGGAGTAGGAATACCAAAAGTCCAAAGAGCTAAACTCCTACTTCCCTCTACCTTGCCCTCTATCTTGGGGCCTCATCCCTTCACTTTGATTATAAATTTAGTTGTCCTATACAAGACCCAATTGTCATTGTTGGTTACACCATCACACTTGCTTTTTGACACACCTATTTTCATCAAACTATTAATAACCAAGATACCTATCCCAAAACCTCCTACCTCTACTTTCTCAACCTCCACCTCCCCAAAATAAAAATCACCAACCAAATGCACCATGTTAACTAAACCATATGTCACCAAACCTACTCCCAAAAGGACCTCTACCTTATCAACCAAGATCAAAACCCCCAAAGCCTCTCCACCTTTAGATGAATCCTACTCAACCATTTTCCAAAGGTTATTGCAAGCTTATTACTTAACCTTACCCCCTATCAAGCCATTCAACCCTCTTGGTTCAAAACCTATATGGTATAACAACCACCATATGTGTTCCTATCATAGGACACCAGGGTATGACATGGAGAACTAAAAATCTCTCCAAACCATTATAAACAAGATTTATGATGAGGAGGATCTATTAATAGATGAACCTCCTATGAGACCTATACTAATCCAACCAAAAACAACACTCTCTACCCAACATCTACCTACTCCTCTATTCTCACCCTAGAGTGACAAGGAATCCAACTGATCTCCTACCCCAATTCCTCCCTCTATCCATACCATTAATGTGGTTATAAGATCACAATAGAAGGATAAGGGGAAGCCCAAAGTTTCCATCCATAGACATACCCATATTCTACCTCCCAACCAAACCCTACCCAAACACCTTCACCTAAACCCAAGGTATCTATCTGAGGTACATCCCAATCTATCCCCTCTAAGTCCATCAAGAGAATGGTGCTTAAATAACTCCACTAGACCCTAGTGAAGATGAGTTTATATGATTTGATCACCACTTCACCTCATCATCACCAAGTAATAATAGAGGCATTATAATAAGTTGAGGTCCAACCTAAAGACCCTTAACCTTTAGCAGCCTTCATTGGTACTCTCCAAATTCCCAACCTTGTCACCTTCAAGGAATTAGAATACTTTCTATCTATTTAGATGACCCAGATCCCCCTCTCTTTATTACTACTTGCATCAACCTAACCCACATTAAATGGGTCATGATTGATGGGGGATCTATTAACATTATCTCCTCCCATGCCTATAACCAACTCAAACTTTTGGATAATGTCATTTTTGAGACCTCAGCCATCCTTTAATCCTTTAATGATACCATAACCACTACCCTAGGTATGGTTATCCTTCATATCCATGTTGGATGCTACATGCTCCCTAAACTCTTCTATGTAGTGGAAGGTGAATTCTAATACAATTTTTTACTGGGATGACCTTGAATATGTTCCATGGGTTGCATCCCCTCTACCCTACATCATTGCATAAAGTTTGAGCATGAAGACTAGATCATCACCATCCAAGTTGACCCAAGTCCCTTCTCGACATGCAACATAACCTAATGACCCAATGATGTCTTCTTATATCCCTCTAACATACCCTCCTTACCTAAAGACAAAACCTCCACCATAAAATAGGAAGTTACCCCTCCTTCTAACAATGAGGCATTGACTAGCTCATCTATCCCCTTTGATCAGATCCCCACCATAGAACCTTTGTAATTAACATTCCATTATCTTTTATTGGGGAAATATTTCGTTTTACCCCTTGATGTTTTCCATACTCACCAAGAGGATGGGAAACTCAACCACCAACCTGGGTATGACCCTAATGTCAAAGCCATTATTCTATCTAAATCTTCACATTTTCAAACCCATTTCATCTATGGGGGACTTGACAATCCCCATAGTGCTTCCACCACCTCCCTTTTACCTTGACCATTCACCTCTAGCTTCTCTTACCTAAACAAGCCAAGTTTTGCCAAAACATACCTTCATAAGTGTAATTAGAAAAGATTTGGTCTTGGGTGATATGAGCATGGCCCACATGAGTTGATCTCCATTGAGACCAAAAATCCTCATGAGAATCATGTCCTTGGTTTCATTATACCTACCAAGAAGAAAGTCAAACCACCTACCATCACCATTATCAAGGAAGACACCCTTTCCTCATTGACCTCTCCTCTACCTATATGTGAATTGTTGACGTTATGGATTGCACTCTTGAGAGAAGGCTGATCTTCTCTCTTCCATGTGGCACAATGGAGACTCCCCTCTTGTTGTGTGTCTAGCAAAACTAAGGGGGGAATTTCTAGATAAGGGCTAACTCCCTTTGATGCATCTCTAAAGTCTTTTACTACTACTAATAATGGGGGGGATGAAAAGGGAGAATGATAACCAAAATTGAAACTAATCTAAGTGGTGATGCACCAAACAATTTTGATCTACTCAGTTATTCACACTTTAAACTAGAAGAGGGTAGACATACACTTTATCTGGCAAAAGACCAGACTATATGGAGCTTTAAAAGGGAGGCTTAATGAAGAAACATAAGAAAAAGAACTTACCATAGGTACTATAGAAAACACACTATCTGACAGCTACTCTTTTATCTCTACACTCCTGGTGAAGCACTTCCAGTTAACCTACAGAAATGGCTTTGGCTACACTAGGTGTGTTGGTGCCAATTTGTGGAAGCATCAAGCTAAAATGATTAAACACAAAATTGATATATAGACACACTTAAAAGCATAGCTAGTCAGATAGAGATAAAACACATTCTTATTGATCAAAGGTGAATTTTGGCAGGGCTTCACCTTAAAAAATGAGATACATCTTCCTCCTCTTGAGAGGTTACATTATATATCATGAAAAATAAGACTACTATCACCTTCCAAAACAAGTATCCCATGCTATGTTGAAATCCTAGGGAAGAGGAAATCACTCATGTTGATATCATCCTTCTACAAGTGGCCTGAAATAACCATGTTATAGGTGTCATAGGTCTTGAATTTGGTGCTTAACCTATATTAATATCACTATGAAAGCATGGGTCATATTAAGTGCTACTGCAAAAGCATGGGTCGCTACAATAACTTCCTATGCTAACACCTTCTTTTAGCACCTGGGCTATTCTATTCTTTTCTACACTTGACTTATGTGTGCATGATCATGCTTTCATGATTTTGTTCCCTCTTTCTTTATGATTCCTTGTCTCTTTCTAGAAATTTTGAGCTCTCAAGCTACTCCTCTCATCTTTTGTCAGCTCCTCAAGCTCCTTTCTCAGTGGGCCACTGAGTTTACTCAAGTCTACACCATGAGCCTTTGGCTACTTATCATGAAGGCATTAGTCCTTTAGCTTCTCCTCAATGGCTAATGCATCCCATCAAAAATTAACATCTATGGGACTGTCACTATTTAATAACCAAATGACTATTTCATCATCATAAATATTATGTCTACAAGCCTATTACCATTTGAAATCCAATGGCTAGTTCGCTACGTTGAATTTGGCATCTTTGGGCCCATCACCCCTTTGGCAATTTATTTAGCTTTTCACAACTAAACCTTCTACCTTTTGCAATTTATTCCTTCTTGAAGGGAAGGTGTCCCTTCGAAGCTTGGAAAAGGTCCCCTTTTTGGTAGCCGAGAGTCCCTTGCAAGGGCACTTTCCCTTTGGGTTCCTTTAGGATGCCTTGGTCTTCTTAATTCCTTCAAACAAATTCTAAAGGAATCCCTTCAAACATTTTGTCTGAAGGAAATCTTTCTTCATGCCTTGGCCCTTTCCTTCTTTCAAGTCTTTTTCTTCAAACAAATTCCTTTGAATGAAAGTTCGAAGGAATTCCTTCGAGCTTTTGTCCCAAGGAATTCACCTTCATCCCTTCCTTGTATTTTCATTTAGACATTTGTCTAAAGGATCTTTGCCTTTTTGTGGTGGATTTCCTTTAGATAAAAAGTTTGAATAAATCCTTTGCCTTGATCTCTTTTTTGAAGGATTCTTTCTCTTTGGCCTTGTCATTTTCCCAAAGGTGCTCTCTGCCCTTTGCAAGGGCACCTTTGGGTTCATAATTTCCCTCTACAGCCTACTAGAACATTCCAGTTTGTAACTTGATTATTCTCCACAAGGGCACTTTGTCCTTTGAAGCTTGCCAAAAGACTAGTATCCTTTTGAAATTGGCCCATTCATTTGCCAAAAGGCTTTTGTAAATCAACTGCCCAAAGTGAAAAAACCTCTAGATCAACCCAAAACATCTACAAAGCTCAAGTCACTTGGCCCTTTATAGAATAGGTCTACTACAAAAGGAAATGGCACAATTTTAGTAAGGGGAATACATCCAAGATTGATGGCTTAGAATAACAAGGAAAGAAAGGAGACCCTTTTTGGCCTGTAAGACTAAAATGGTCAACAAATTTGGTGATTCTTAGGGGAAGCATGCCTGTTATGCTTAAAAATAATGGTAGCCTCAAAGTCCATTGGGCATGGAGTCAAGATGTAGCTTGAAAGAGTTAAAATTGCATTCTAAAGACCTATAAACCAACAAAGCTTTACCTCAAACATAAAGGAAAACACACACAACAAAGGCTTAAAAACACTACACTTGTGCAATAACACTTAGGGAAAACAAAGACAAAATAAAGCAAACTATTATGTACAACTAAATTGATATATTTTCCTCCCTCTTGGATCAAGGGGAAAAATTCTTAAGTTTCCTTCATGGCAAGAAAACTTATGGTGCTAGACAAGTGGCTGAATGAAAAGGAGACTTGGTGACTTGCTCTTCTTGTCTACCACCATGATTGGCTTGTATCTAAATGAATCAGGGTCAAACATGCTTCCAACATATATGTATTCATCTTGCTCTTAGAAGCTTGCCTCATGATGGCCCTTCATGCTGGTGTATTTCATCAAGAAATCAATGGCTACTAGCTCATCACCATAGGGATCATCTAGCTCATAACTCCCTTGATATGCATCATGGATTAACTTGTTCCCTTCTACCTCATTAAAGAGACTATCAAACTTATCTTCTACTTCTTCATGGCTTTCTTAAAGAAGGGTGACTATTGTGATGCCTAAAATGAGATCATGAACTACTTGTTCATCCCACAGAACACCACCTTCTTGCTCAAGGCTCTCTTTTTCAAAGCTTTCATAAATATGGATAGGCCTCTCCTTTTCTTTCTCAAAAACAAGAGTCTTTAGTTATTCCAAGACATGCTCTTGATCCTCCTCCAACTTGAGTCCCATGGCATGGCCATTATCTTCATCAAAGCAAAAAGGAAGTTCATTAAACAAGGGAGGAGAGAGCTCACCATGCTTACTTTCCTCATCATCTATTGTTGATAAATAAAGTTTGTCAACTTCTTCTTCATATTTCTGGAACATCCGCATGTATGCATGACCTGTGTATTCTCCATTATTGATGATGTCTTCAAAAAGAACAACCATGATGATCTCATCCTCATTATCATTCATGATAGCCTCTTGGGAAGCTACAAATTAGATCCTCTCTTCTTCACCTGCCTCTTTCAAAACAGGTTCCTTCTTGAGAAAGAATGGAGTGGAGGGTTGATAGACAAACTCATGTGGAAGATGAGGCAATCTTTGAGCTAGAATCAAATGATTCTCTTCCTTCTATTTAGCCAACACTTCATCTACATTAGATGTGGCTTGATATCTCTCTTAAAGGAGTTTAGATGGGGTATGTTCAGACATGGAATCTTCTACTTGATCTAAACCGTCCATCACACCTTGGTTGAGGAACCTCATTCTAGACTCCAATTTTGCAATTTGCTTGGCTATATTTTCTTGGGAGAGCCTTTCTTGGAGATCATGAGGATCACCATGAGTAGGGGAAGCTTCATCATTTCCAAGGCCCTGAGCTAGTTCATGGTATTCCCTCCTCCAACTTGGAATCTTGACATCATGTTGAAAGACTTGAGGAGGTTGAGGAAGACTAAGAAGAGACTGTTGATGCATAGGAAGAATTTCTTGAAGAGAGACATGTTATTTTTTAAAAGGCATAGGATGATTCCCTTTAAAGGAGGATTCACAATCTAAGGAATTGGGAAGGTTAGTCTCCATGAGAGGTTGCTCTAATGCCCTTTGATATTGGAAAGCTAGGTGCAAGGGATTAAGAGCAGGAGTGGTTACTATATCAGAAGAGCTAGAGTGAGCAAGTGTTATTTGGTAGAGAGGATTTGGTACACAAGAGGGGGATTTATTTAGAATAGGAGGGGGTTGTTTTGGAATGGGAGAAGGCACACAAAGCTGATTGCCTTGAATGAATAGACTCTCCCATTTTTCTACTTCCTCCTTCATTGATTGCAAGGCCTAGGCTTGCCTAAACAAGAACTCCTCTTTGTACATAAGCTCTTATTGATATCTATTCTTCTCCCCCAATCTATTTACCTCCATCACTTACTTCTCAAATACCAACATTATTTCCCTTACGCTAGGTGAAGGGAGACTAGCAGAGCTACTTGAGGTGATGCCATAAACAACCTGAGCTTGATCAAAGATATATGAAGGAAAAAAAGGTCCATGCTACTGAGCAATGGGATTATACATACTGAAATGTGATTTCTTGATGGCACCAAGACTGCTTAACCAACTGATTCAACTCAGAGTCACCATTGGTGTTGGGTGAAATGCCCCTAAAGGCTAATTAGTTGAAGAACACACCAAAAATCCTTCAACTCCTTGAAAAAACTCTCCCACCAAGCATGTCAAAAACTATTGACACTATGGATTGCACCCTTGAGAGAAGGCTAAGCTTCTCTCTTCCAAGTGGCACAATGGAGACTCCCCTCTTGCTATGGGTCTAGAAAAATTGAGGGGAGACTCTCTAGATAAGGGCTAGCTCCCTTTGATGCATCTCTGAAGTCTTTTGCTACTACTACTAATAATGGGGGCGATGAAAATGGAGAATGATAACCAAAATAGAAACTAATCTAAGTGGTGATGCACCAAACAATTTTGATCTACTCAGTTATTCACACTTCAAACTAGAAGAGGGTGGATATACACTTTATCTGGCAAAAGACCAAATTGTAGGGAGCTTTAAAAGGGAGGCTTAATGAAGAAACATATGAAAGGAAAAGGAACTTATCATAGGTACTATAGAAAACACACTGTCTGATAGCTACTCTTCTTTCTCTGTGCTCTAGGTGAAGCACTTCTAGTTAACCTACATAAATGGCTTTGGCTACATTAGGTGTGTTGGTGATAATTTGTGGAAGCATCAAGCTAAAATGACTAAACACAAAATTGATATACAGACATAATCTAAAGCATAGCCAATAAGATAGAGGTAAACACATTCATATTGATCAAAGGTAAATTTTGGTAGGGATTCACCTTACAAAATGAGAGATATCTTATCGAGAGGTTACAATATATAACATGAAAAATAAGACTATTGGCACCTTCCAGAATAATCATCCCATGCTATGTTGAAAGACTAGGGAAGAGGAAATCACTCATGCTAATATCATCCTTTTAGAAGCGACCTAAAATAACCATGTTGTGGGTGTCACAGGTCTTGACTTTGGTGCTTAACCCATATTAATATCACTATAAAATCATGGGTTATATTAAGTGTTACTACAAAAGCATGGGTCACTACAATAACTTCCTATGTCGACACCTTATTTTGCCACCTGGGCTATTTTTTTCTATTATACACTTGACTTATGTGTGTGTGATCATGTTTTCACTAATTTGTTCCCTCTTTCCTTGTGATTCCTTGTCTCTTTCTAGAAATTTTGAGCTCTTAGGATACTCCTCTCATCTTTTACTGGCTCCTCTAGCTCCTTTCTTAGTGGGTCACTGAGTTTACTCAAGTCTACACCATGAGCCTTTGGCCACTTATCATGAAGGCATTAGTCCTTTGGCTTCTCCTCAATGGCCAATGCATCCCATAAAAAATTGATGTCTATGGGCCCATTGCTATTCAAAAACCAAACACCTATTTCATCATCATAAATTTGACTTTTGTAGGCCCATCACCATTTGAAAGCCAATGACTAGTTCACTACATTGAATTTGACGTCTTTAGGCCCATCACCCCTTTGGCAATTTCTTCAACTTTTTGCAACTAAACCTTTGGCCTTTTGTAATTTATTCCTTATCAAAGAGAAGGTGTCCCTTCAGAGCTTGGAAAAGGTCCACTTTTTGGTATCTAAGAGTCCCCCACAAGGGCACTTACCCTTTGGGTTCCTTCAGGCTGCATCGGTCTTCTTAATTCCTTTGGACAAATTTGGAAGGAATCCCTTCAGACATTTTGTCTAAAGGCAATCTTTCTTCATGCCTTGGCCCTTTCCTTCTTTCAGGTCTTTTTCTTTGGACAAATTCCTTGGGATAAAAGTCTGAAGGAATTCCTTTGGGATTTTGTCTGAAGGAATTCACCTTCATCCCTTCCTTATATTTTCCTTTAGACATTTTATCCGAAGGACCTTTGCCTTTTTGTTGTGGATTTCCTTCAAACAAAAAGTCCAAATAAATCCTTTACCTTGATCTCTTTTTCAAAGGAAGCTTTCCCTTCAGCCTTTTCATTTACTTCAAGGTGCTCTCTGCCCTTCGCAAAGGCACCTTTGGGTCCATAATTGCCTTTCGTAGCTTATTGGAATAGTCCAATTTGTAACCCAACTACCCTCTGCAAGGGCACTTTGTCCTTTGAAGCCTGCTAAAAGACTAGTATCCTTTTGAAATTGGCTTATTCCTTTACCAAAAGTATTTTTCAAATCAACTACGTAAAGTGAAAAAACCTCTAGATCAACTCGAAACATATACAAAGCTCAAGTCACTTGGCCCTTTACAGAATAGGTCTACTATAAATGGAAATGGCACAATTATAGTAAGTGGAATAGATCCAAGATTGATGGCTCAGAATAGCAGGGAAAGAAAGGAGACCCATTTTATCTTGTAGGACCAAAATAGTCAACATGAAGATAATGACATCATCCCACCTAATTTTTTTCATCAACATGATTAGCCTAAGACCCCTAACTTAATAGAAGAAGGGGGAAAGTGTAACCATCCATTTGATCTATCTTGAGATGATATGAGATGACTCTCCTACCATTAACACTGCTTAGTGCCAAGATGATGATTCTATTCTCACCTACTTAAGTGCCCCAAATTATTCCATCCACAAATCCCTTCCCTTCCTCGCAAGACTTCAACTATGTTAAACTAATCCACCATGGATATCAACTTGGGTACTCTGAAGAACCCCCACATTGTCAAAATTGGCCAATCACTAAATGTCAAGGAACTTTGGGATTTCCCCTCTTTCCTCCATGATCAAAGCATAACATTCACTTTGTCTTATAGTGACATGCCTAGAATTGACCCTACCATTGCTACCCATAACATAGTCACCCACCGTGATGTCAAGACTATCAAGCAAAAACTTTAATGGATGTACCCTCACATATCCCTTCTCATCAAAGAAGACTTTTTACATATTCTATTTGTCAACTTCATTTAACCCATTGACTATCCCTAATGTGTCTAAAATGTTGTATTTATCACCAAATCCATAAGGGGACTGTGTATTTGTGTGGACTTTCATGACCTCAACCTCACTTGCCCTAAATATGACTTTCTTCTACCAAGCATCAACCAACTAGTTGATCTTATGGCCAGCCACAAGATGTTATCTCTCATAAATAGATTCTTGGGTTAATATCATATCCTAATTACCCCTAAAGATCAGTACAAGACCACCTTTACCACCCCATAGGTGACTTTCTACTATAGATTCATTTCTTTTAGGTTAAATAATGCTCTTGCAACCTACCAAAGTGCCATGACTTACATCTTCCATGACCTTATCCATAAGATTATAAAGGACTATATGGATGACCTTATCATTAAATCCAAACTCTTAAAAGATCATTTGGCCATTTTCAAAATCATCTTTGAGCATCTTATCCATTACTATGTCTACTTAAACCCTAAAAAATGCATTTTTGGGGTCTTATCAGGAAAGCTTCTAGGTTTCATTGTCTCCCTTTAAGGAATTAAAGTTGACCCCACTAAGATCAAATCCATCCTTGACATGCTTCCTCCAATCAACCTTAATAAATTCTATAGTTTGCATGGGAAGCTTTAATCTATTCACCATTTTATTTCCTAGATGTTGGACTGATGCCAACACTTCTACCACTTTCTAAAGGAGGATGTTTCTTTTGAATAGAGTAACGACTATCAAAAGGGATTTGATTGAATCAAAGAGTAAATTTTGCCTCCACTTATCCTCACCCCTCCTAAGGATGACCAAACTTTTTACCTTTATATCTTTACCACTGACCATTCCCTAGGGGCAATGTTTGATCATTAGGATGATCAACATAAAGAGCAAGCCATCTACTACATCAGTCACACACTTGTAGAGTATGAGACTCGATACACCCATATTGATAATCTTTGCTTAGCTGTAGTCTTTGTGGCCACCAAACTTTTCCACTACCTACTTAACCACAAAATTTATGTCATAACCAATACTGGCCCACTCAAGTACATGCACTCCAAGCCATACTGAAACTAATGTATGGCCAAGTGAATCATGATTTTAACAGAGTTTGACCTTGATTTCCTCTAGTAAAATTTAATTAAATGGCAAGTCATTGCTGACCAATTAACCAAAGCACCATTAATAGACAACCACCCTCCTCCTCTTGAGTTCTTCAATGAGTCCATTATGACCCTCTCTTAGGTGGAATTCACCTTTCAAGTCACCATGTTATTTTATGGATCAAAATGTCAACATGGTGGGGGAGCTGGTATCATCCTTATCTCCTTTAATGGTGAACCTCTTTCTTTATCCTTCAATCTTGAATTTGAATGTACCAACAATATGGTTGAGTACAAATCCCTAGTCATAGGCCTTCAAACTACCTTAGCCCCTGGAGTCAAAATAATCAACATATTTGGTGACTCCCAAATCATGGTTTATCAAATTAATGGCTTTTACTAGTGTGATAATGATGTTCTACAATAGTAAAAACAACTAGTCGATGAGTTCTTAGCATTATTTGAACACTAACGCATCTAGTCAACCCCATAATCTACCAATAATTTTGTCAATACCATGGATTCCCTCACCTCTCAAATCCTATCTAGACCCTATGAATCTAAACTATCCATCATTTTCCATAAACTTACCCAACCTTCCTATGTCAAACTAGATTCTCCCACCATTTTTAATGTGTAAGAGACCCAACCCAACCTTTGGTATCAGTATACCTTCAACTAAATTAACCTTACCATCATTCATTCTAGCCTTTTTAGGAATACTCAAAGATTTTTTATCCAAATAACCTCATGCTACACCATTATGGGAGTAATTATTTATAAACACAACTTTGATGGCCTCCTCTTCTGTTGCCAACACAATCATGAAGCCTCTCATGTTATTAGGGAAACACAAGATGGTATTTATGGGGGACATTTTAGTGGCCTCATCATAGCTAAACTAATCTTTAACCTTATATATTATTGGCCTACCCTTAACCAAGACTACTATGATTATGTGAAAAAGTGTGTTAAGTGCCAATAGTATGCTAATTTTCACCATGCACCTAGCCATAGTCTTCACATTTTGACCAAATTCTGTCCCTTTTCATAATGGGTTCTAGATAATATTTGTGAAATTAATCCCCATTCTTTGTAGTGACACCAATCTATCATTATTCTAATTGAATATTTTACCAAGTGGGTAGAGTCTATTCCTCTAGTCTTGACCAAGGCAAAGAACATTATCGATTTTATCAACCATAATATAATCTGTCATTTTAGTGTTCTTCACAATATTCTCATTGATAATGGTAAATATTTTAAGAACAATCAAGTATAGGGCCTATATGATGATTTTGGCTTTAAGTTAAGCTTATCCTCACCCTATCAACCTCAAGTGAATGGATAGGCTAAATCCACTAACAAAACTCTTAACAACATGCTAACTAAAATAATCAATGAATCTAGTTAGAATTGGCATTTACACATCCCCTTTACCTTATGGGCATATCGCACTAGCATTAGAACCCTTATGGGTGCTACCCCTTTTTATCTTGTATTTATAATGGAGGCTCTCTTTCCTCTTGAAGTCCAAATACCCTCTCTTTGCATATCTTTGTGAGATCTTGTTACTAAGGATGATTATTGTCAGCGTCGCTTAGCCCAATTTGAGCTACTTAATGAGCATCACTTAGCCACCCTTACCCTTATACATTTCTATAAAGAGTGCATTATTCATGCCTATAAAAAATACCTTAAAGTGTAATAATTTAACATTGGAGACCTTGTCCTAAAGGAAAATCAACATGTTACCAATATGGAGAAAAGTAAATAGGGAAAGTTTGCTTTCAACTGGCTTAGAACCTATATCATAACCCATAAGTATAGATTAGGAGCCTACCAATTGTCCTCTCTTGAAGGCAACCTAGATCTTGAGCCCCTCAATGCTTCATATCTACATCCGTTCTTTTGTTAAGAAGGATCAAGTCCACCATTTGTTTTATCTTAAGCTCATCCCTTTTTTTCAACCACATTCATCTCCCTATTTTAAGGGAAACTGATTAATACTAAATCATGTGATTATCCATCATATTCATAGCCTAATATGGAAAAATAATCACCATGTCTCTACCTATGACCTAATTCTCATAGTACATTTTGCTCCTTTATTAGAATGAATTCCCATGATTATTGTCACCTAAACCTTTTTACACCTAATCCACTTCTTGTGTTTCTAGTTTTGCCTTCCTAAAGGTGAACCCTTAAGCCTATATAAGCATGTTTATGTAAAAATAATAATAATTAAAATAAAAATCCAAACCAATAGCAATCATGGGTCATTCCTAAGCACTCATAAACTACTCCCTCGAAAGACAACTATATAGTCATACTAAAATTTTAGAAATATAAGGTAGACTGCTCCCTTGAAGGACAACTATCAAAGAGCCTTGAACAAGGAAAATAAGCTTAGACCACTACCTTAAAGGATAGATACGTAAATAATTTATCAAAATCATAACAATTTCTTAGAATCTTCCTGCATCAATCAGCTTCCCATATATAACAACAAAGCAAAAGACCCATTTTCAATACCACAACAAACACAAACTAATTTTCGAATGTTGTAATTAGCTCTCACATAACAAAATAAGGTGCAAACCACAATCGGTATTCATAAGTAGACTTCCTTCATTGATCATTCTACACTCTTTATGACATAAACTTGTTTATACTGACTCTTTAGACACCTATAAAAGAGGCATGCTAGTCTCACAAGAAGGTTCCATTTTTCATCCATTCTCCCTTTTTTACACTATAATCAAGGGATTTTAAGCTTACGTAGCATTATGTGCTCAAGATACCTCTTTACATACCTAAGGGATTCTCATGAAAAGAATTAGAAGGGCTTATGTTCATTAATCCAATCCAACTTTAGTTTTATTCTAGTCCTTATCAAAGAAAAAGCATTGTGCCCTCTTCTTATCTTATCATGACTAGCTGATATTTTCATTATGGCATTTGGCTCTTGATTATATTCTTTATTCTCCAATCTAGTGTTGTTATTTAACTTACCTCATGTGATTTACCCTAAGCAAGATAACAACAACCATAATCATAACAAACATATCCATGTGTGTCATAGGCAACATCATAATCATAATCACAACCATAAACAAGCATAATAAAATAATAAACCATTTTCCACCACATGTCAAAATCTAAATAATGAAGCATATACTCATTAAAACATAGCATGTCATAATCATAACCATCAATCAAGTCCATCTCATGCCTAGCTAGGTGAGTCTACATCAGTGTCTAGCATCCATAAGATAAGCATAATCCATAATCAATATAAACATCACATCATAAGCATTAATCATCAATGAATATCATACACGATGAGCATAATCAATGATCTATACACATTATTATGTTATTCGATTCATGATATATATATATATATATATATATATATATATATATATATGTATATGTGTGTGTGTGTGTATGTGTGTGTGTGTATATATACATATGTATATATGTATATATATATATATGTATGTATATATATATACATACATATATATATATACATATATAAATATGTATGTGTGTGTGTGTGTGTATCATGAGTCAAATAACATAATAATGTGTACAAGTAGATAGACATGTCTCTCTCACAAAGTACATCTCACTACATTGATTCATAGGCCAGAATCAAAATAATATATAAACAATAAATATATATATATATATATATGTATGTATGTATGTATGTATATATATATACATATATATATATACATATATAAATATGTATATGTGTGTGTGTGTATCATGAGTCAAATAACATAATAATGTGTACAAGTAGATAGACATGTCTCTCTCAAAAAGTACATCTCACTACATTGACTCATAGGCCAGAATCAAAATAATATATAAACAATAAATAGCATGTCATAGTTAGGCCTCTAGGTCACCACTATCTCTTGGTGTACCACTAGATCTTGGTACTTGTCCACTTGTAGCACCTGTCTACCCACCTATAGATGCAACCCACTAACCCAGAGTTACTACACCTATGCCACCTGCCAAGCTAGCTCTGTACTCACCCCATTAGGGCTCTTATGGATACTATGTCAGAATTATGACCTCATAATTGTGTAACTCCTCAACTATGGCTAAGTATTTTGCCATAGGGATACTACCTAGTGGTCTTGTTGGTGATGTATCTATTCTTCCTCTCTATCCCAAAGTATCCCTCTCCTAGGTTACCAAACCTAATGAAGTCCTAGATTGATCCCTCTCACCTGTCATAGTGGTAACTTATCTTTATAGAGTCACAACCTGACCCTATAGTGTGGCCACGTATCCCTATAGTACCATAAATTTTTTTGTGTAATGGCTAACTCTACTCTTGCCTATCTATTAGGGCTAGCCCCCTACACCTGTGCCCTCTATTCCCCCTCTCCTAGTTGGGTCCACATCCATAGGCCCCCTATCACCATCACCATCACCAAAATTTTCTACCACGTATAATTCCTAGTACCATGCCATGTACTCATTTATAAAGCCAACATCATCTATCTATGACCAGGATGGTATCTCCTCATGATCTAGCAATGTTACCATAGATAGGTCTCAAGCAATAATATCTCTAAATCCTCATTCCTTTACTTTGGAAATATGCTTGTAATACCCTATACCAGGACAAACTATCTATACACCTATCAAATGGGATAAGCTCCACCTCCCCATCGTGCCTACCAAATATCCATTTGTAACTCTATAAGGAGAGTGTCTACCTCTTATAGCTAGGCCACACTAGAAACTAAACATAAGGCCTCTAGGTAATATATTTAATCACTAGTATACCCAATGTACCTCTAAACAAATCCATGTCATGAGTTCCTCCCCCTACACTTGAAGTGGTGAAGTCACCCCTCCACTACATAAACCCAACTAAGAACTCAATTTGCATGTATCTTGCCCATAGTAATCCCACTGGCCTTAACACCCAGATGTGTTCACAAGCCCAATAATGTATAACTAGGCCAACACTGATACCATACCTTTTATGGGCCCTAAACCCCCATAACTCCTTATATATCTATACTAAGAGAACAATTACCCAACTAAACATGGTATGCTCTATTACTAGCTTAATCAACACCCCTAATAAAAAATATGGGAACCTCTCACTAATGGATATTATAAGAATTGTTAAAAGTCTCCTCTCACCTAGATCCCTCACATATAGTGTGTTGTCACTAAACCCACTGGCATACCATTGGGCCCGATCATTATCATCATCATATAAAAGCTAAATGTGATCTTCCCACTCTCTCACTCTATGTGATAGATCAAATCACCCTAAAGAGGAAGTTGTGTGATCGTATGTACATCCTCAAGTAAGATCATCATCTCACTAATAGGTAATAATAAAGTGTTCATAGTGGTATCCCATCTCTTTATGAGCACTATGATCATAGATACATCCCAAGGCACATGTTAATAATGCCTCATCACCCCCAACCAACTTTCTCCATGTGGGCCTAATCAACTAGGGTCATCCCATGGTGGATCTCTATGAGTATGAGTAACACTTGATTGTGAATTTGTATCTACTCCCTATCTTAAATTAAATCATTCAAAAAATTAGCTAAGTCACCTACACCATTATCACCTACCAATTCCTATCATACCCTACCTTACCTTTTAATCAATCAACCTATTTTTCTACCCATTCACCCAATACCCATCAAATTTACCTTATAAAACTATAAAGTCACCCTATACTTAGCAACTAAATATCTACCTAGTCTACCATTGATAGTTAGGGTGACCACTGACAGTCAAACATCTATTTTCTCAAAAATGTTAACTATCGATGATCAAGCTCAACCATTGATGATCAATGTGGGTGTTCCATGAACAGAACACCCAAACCTTACCCCACCATATAAACCTACCAAATAGTCATCAAAATAACCCACTTTAACACCCTTACATACCTTCTTACCCCTACCTACCTACTTATTCAATCAATTTCACCTTTCACCCACAAATTCACTCAAATTTATAAAAAAACCTAACTAGGGCATAACCCAAACATCCAAACATAACCTACCCTCACACCCCAATGCAATTACAAAATCAAGTTAGCCTATAAACTTAAAGGCATACCCTACCTCATTTCATGACTACCACTGTGGAGTCAATCATAGACCTACCCATCTTCATCTATGTCTATCTGCTCCTTATATCTTGACTGGTCTCCTAGGTCCTCTTGATCATGCCAACTCAGTAGGTCCACCTCAAAAGTTACCATCGACACTCACTTTCACCAAAATCAACAAAAGCACCAAATCTCTAAGTTAATAATATCAAAAGTTACAATGAATTAAAAGTGATTCAAATTTCACTTTTATCCCGTGGACTTTTAAGGTTTCCACCCTAACTATCGATAGTTAGGGTGACCATCAATGGTTTCCCTTGAGTACCCTAACCACTGATGGTCAAGATGCTCACCCTTTTTTTCTTCCACCTTAGTAGACATTTTCCAATAGCACCAAATCTTTTACCCACCCATGGAGACTACCTTCTCCACCCAACCTGACCACCTTGTCACCTGACTATTAGTCTATTTTGGCCCAATGTACACATGATTTTTAATGACTTTTGCCTAGTCCTTTAGCTGTAGTGACAATATTTCCATGTTGAAAATTTTTAAACTTGTGCCACCTTATGCTTACTAGACCCCATTATGTCTTCTCAAGAGCACTTCCTCCCTTGAATACCCATGACACTTAACCCATTTATGTTTTCCTTGAGAGCACTTCTTACCTTAGATACCCATAAAAACATAGATGTCACTTAGGAAACTTGCATTTATGATTATACTCAACTACCATACTTAAATATAGTCATGTGATCTACTTGTCACTTTTCCTTCTAAGTATTCACCTTTATTTTACCAACTATTGTAACCTAGTCTATGCATGATCTTGGTTATCACACCTTTTTATCATACTTCATGAACACATTTTCACCTCAAGTGCTCAACCTTTCACCCACCTTCATAATGTTCACTTTTGTCATCACCTTTATCTACCTTATCAAACCCACACCTAATTTTGTTTCACCTCATCAAATCCTAGTTTGAGGGAGAACACCTCCTCCCATACTCAGGGCAACTAGACCTATGACTAGTAATTAGTTTTTATTTTTTAGCTTGTTAATTTAAAGCTGCATGACATAAAGTGGAAAAATGTAGACACTATAAATTCACACACCATGATTTTGAATGTCAAAATTACCTTAGACCCACTTGGGACCAATTTGACCCTTTGACCCCTAACCAAGCCTAACCATAGTCAATTTACCAAACTAGATTAACCAACCTTTTACCAATATTGATCCTTCACCCTCGATTACTGATGGTTAAGATGACCATCGATGGTCACCTTTACCATCAATGATTAGGGTTCACCTCCTTAACCATCAACATGCAAGTCACCCCACCTTAATTTTCTAAAAAAAGCTTGTCTTAATCCACATGCAAGCCATTGCATGAATGAGTTATAATTAGAAGGCCCAGTTAACATCTTATTATAATTCTCTTACCTTGCCTATAAGAAGAGAGGAGCAAGAAGGTGAGATAGATCTACAATTATTATCAAGACCTTATGCATCTAGAGTTCCTTTGTTTTATAGGTCAATCATCATCAACAATCCAACAATCTAGCCATCACATCAGAGATCTAACTTACCATTATAGCTCTATCAAAGTGCCAAGTACCATTACTCTACTAGAATCATGTTAGACTCCACCAATGAGTTATCCACCTTAATCAACCACCTAATAAGTTTTTTACAAGATAAATATTTATTTTTTGATATTCATTTACTTTTCTTGCCTTTAACATTTAGCTCAGTACCAACCCATCTCCTAGAAATCCACTTTGTGATTCTATCAATTAGTTATTTATTGACCAAAATCTACACATAATAACTATCGATAGTTATCTCAACCACTAAGGGCCTGTCCAACCATTGACAATCATCTTGATCACTAATGGTCACCTTAACTATTGATGGTCATCCCAACCACTAACAGTCACTGTAGCAAAAAATAGAAAGTTATTTTTACCTTTTTATCCCCAACCAAATCCAATTTTTTGTGTCCCTACCTATTCACAACCCCCTACCTAATTTTTTGAAATAGACCTGAGACCTTTATCACTAATATTAACTTGTTTATTACTATATTAGTCATTTCTAGTCTATTTTTCTAGTAAGTATTTCTTGTGCTCAATTTTAGTACCTTTTGATTATATATGCAAGTACCTTCTATTTTATTTATAAACTTAATTGTATAAAATGTGTGGGTTGATAACCCCTGAGGAAGTTCTTGCTTCCAAGATCTAGCTAGAGCTAGACAATCCACTCAGCTATTTATCTAACCAACCATTTGCATTAGTGTTATCTTATTTAAAGGTCATCCTCCCAAGGAAAAGAGGATTTCTTCACAATCTTTTGATTCAATGCATGCAAAATCAAATAGGTTTTTCAGCCATACCTATATTTAGTTTCTTCTTCTTTCCTTTTTAAAATATAATCTGAAATTCATTGAAACATCAACCTAAGTGTTTCTATGTGAGATATTTTCAAAAGGGATTGATATATATAATACCAACCCTCATACATTCCTCACTTAGCAATACTAGGAACTCACAAGGAAACTTACCAATAACACTTAATCAAGCATTAAAGTGAGAAAACCTTCCATATTCATCCATATTTCCATATCAATCACATGATCAATATCCATGCAAGTTTTAAGTACTGAAGGAGAATATCATGAACCATATTTTCTAAGTTATAATATAGGTCACTATATATATTTATTTATCACACATTGCATATTTATGTGCATAAAATCAAACACATAGGAGATAAATACATAAATTTGAGGCCTTATATGAAGTAGTAGTCATGTAGTTAGTATCAATTGATAGATGGGTCCTTGGGGTAGCTCAACACCGTGTGCCCACTAACCCATTTTCCCCATAATCATTCCAAGGTTAATGAAGATAGGGTTTGATCATTTTATGAATAGTTAAAACATGTGTGTGTGATATGTATACATCAAAGGAAAGGTGATAAAAATCCCAAAATACTCTATTTGGTCACACCTAGATCTAATCATTATTTTGTACTAGACACTTTCATCCAACCTAGACAGTAGAGTCGACATAATTTTCTATATCTGACAAAAGTATACAAGGCCATAATATACAATTTTAGAATCTAAAAAATTATTCGAGTATCTTAATCCAGTCCACTTATGACTTGTTTCAGCCTAGATCTATATGTGCATAGTAAACTAACTAAGTAATCTTATTTCTAACTCATTGAAATATCATCAATAGTTTCACTTTCTATTTTTTACAAATCTTAGTATTTAAATTCAAAATATTATTTATCTGAGTTTGAAAATTAACTAGCCAACTATATATTTTTTTATCATCCTTATGCTTAATAATTTATATATTCTTAACTATTGATAACCCTAATTATAAATTTAGGGTTAAACATTTGGTGAACCTAACCTTTGTGTCTTTCCATGCAACTCATATTGTTCTCTATGGTTTTTATAATTTTTTGACCTCTCGCTTATTAAAATTTATTTTAAAAACTAGAATTTATTTTCCTAAAATCATGTTTAATATGGATTAAAAAATAACGTATTCCTCTTCCTAACCTTGAGGATAGTGATATCTACCATCCCTCTAACCATGTCCATGTTATCACTCCTTAAATGGGTAAGGTAGATGGTATATGTTTGCATGTTTAATCATATTTACCTAGAGTTTATTCTTGTGAATCATTGAAATATCAAATCACCACCATGATAAAGTTAATGGAAGAGTTTAAAAATCAAAATCAATATATAATTTCATAAGTGACATCATTTAAAAATTAGAATACATACCTACAAAATCCAAAAGATGTTAGTGTTAATCATGTGTTTACATCTTCATCTAGCAATATTATACTGAACAAGGTTTCTTATCCAAATGAAAAGATAAAACAACATACATTTAAAACAAGTGATTCAAATATTATACCAAAGGATACTAATATATCAAGTGAAATCTTAAGATAAATTCTTCAAAACAAAGTGATGTAATTACCTCCTCTGTATCCTATAATAATATCCAAATACTATTGTGCACATCAAATAATACATGGACATCATATAAATTTTTGTTCAAAATTAAATAACAAAATTCAAAATCTCAAAGATAGTGGTGATCTTATCATCAATATATCAACCAAGAATCCCACTCACATTATGAGTACCTCTCCTAAATCACAAGTAAAAAAAATAACAAATATGGGTACCAAAAGACAATTCATAAAAAAAACAATTAAAAATACAAAAATTAGATCAACAAAAGATTCAAAAGTATAAGCTAGAGAAAGATATATTACAAAAATATCAAGAAATCAAAGCACAACTTACTTCTTTTCCAACTGTGTAATAAAATATACATGACTATTCTCTATCCCATAATGAGATGCAACATTTTGACAATGATGAACATAACTAAAAAAATAAAGAAACTCAAATCTATAGTGCAATTGGTTTTCATACATACATGATCAAAAGGATAAATAACAAGTTCAATAATAACCTAATAAGTTTCATCTTTCTTATACTACTAACATAAAATATTGGTATGGTCCTAATACCACAAAAGATTGGTATGATCATAATGATACAAAATACATAGCATATGTACATGGCACACATGATATAGAGCCTTCACATAGGCATATCCTTGATGATTAAATTAGATTATAGTATAATTTTTCCTTGTTAATGTCTTCTTTTCCTATCCTTCCAAATATTCTAAAAAAATTAAAAAAAAAGTCAAATATTCTAAAAATACCAAAAATATCCCAAAATTTTGAAAAATACCAAAAAAATCAGCATTATCCTAGTTATAATATGTCTTATGCAAATGTTGTTTACTTTATGTTATTAGATAATATATCATTCTTTCCTATGTACACATATGTTTCACGATTCATTGGCATGTGATATAGGCATACCTAGACACATGATATATGTGCATACAAATATTAGGCCTTCCCTCCACTCATGTCATCAGTACATTGGGGGCATCTACTTATTTTATCATGATACACCCAAGTTATATTATTAAATGATCATTTTCCATTATCATGTTTGAGCCTATGTACTTACACATGCCTTTGTCCATTCTTATATCCTTCACAATGTACTTGATATGCTATGTACTTAACATGTTTTACTAAAACATATATCCAGGGGATATTATGATATGTTTATGTTGGTTGATTATGATTCCACACTTTCCTTTTTGCATTTACTTGAATGTGTTCTTTGTTTGTTATTTTTTTAATTGTGTTATTTCTTTGATAATTTTAATATGCTCCATTGATTATGGCCCCAATACCTTTATTTGACTATTTCAAAATTTGAATACTTCATCATTAGTTTTATGTGGAATTTTAACATGTAATTCTATGCTTTATGGACATTTGAATAAGTTATGTCCTTTTGAATGTGAAAATTTTGAACATTCCCCATGTATGAGGTCTCTTTGGACCATTACCTTTTGTCTTAATTTTGAGTGCTCTTGTGTGTGCTTGATTGCTTATTGAGCTTTTATTGTTACTCTCTAGACATTCTTTGATTCACATCATGCATCTTATGATTTTATGCGATCACATACTATGTACCTCATTTCTATATCTACCTAGACATGTTACTCCTAAATTCTATATGATCCATACACAAATTATACAGTTATGTTATCCTTTTGAGGTAAGATAACTACCAATTTATACTTCCCCTCACCTCAAAAATGGGTGCATATCAGTGGGGACATGTAATAGAGTGGAATATTTTCATAGTTTCATATTTTAATAGGGGTATGTTATGGAAAAAAATTCTCCACACTTACACCAACTCTCAGATTCTCCACATTCAGTGGCGGCATGTCATGGGAACCTATCCTCCACACTTTCAAATTTTTAAACTAGCCAAATTTTATAGTTATATGATTCAAATACACATTTATGGAAACATTGTATATATTAATACCATTATTATACCCAAGTTTTAGCTTAGACATATATGAGGTATATATGCTATGCAAAGGGAACTTAAAATTGCAAAATCAATTTAGCTTTCAAATTTAAAATATTATTATGGATAGTTATCATACCCAAAATGCATTTTTATGGAATTTTATTGAGCCAATATACTAACATAGTTGGTTCACCTTTTGGAAATGTTGAGGTGATTAAATCACTTAATCTTAACAAGTTTACAAATTATATTTGATTAAATCATTTAAATTCACCAGATTTATAGGATGGAGTGATTAAATCATCCATCCTCACTAGATATATAGTTTGATTTTATTGGATCAATCACACTTACCAGGTTATAATTACGATTATTTTATATAGTTGATATAAAATCAAGAGTCATGTGGCAATTCATCTTTTCTCTAAGGTTGGGGGCATGCTATCCTCCAATATGTGTTTGTGTGTGTGTTCATGCCATGCATGCACATGCACTTTCAAGTTTCCAAATTGTCCTAATCTCAACTCCAATACTTCATAATGAATCAAATATTCAAATAAAATTTCCAAAAGGAAAGATGGTTGCATTGATACACATGTATGCTCCTAAAATTTCTCTCTTTAATTTCAAACATTTATAATTCTTTTAATTCTAGATTATATGCATTCATTATATACAATAACATGTTCTTGTTTGTAGTTTAGTCACTAGCAAAGCACTCAAGTTGGACTCCCACAAAGATAATGTGTGTTATATACACAAAAGTATGAATTTATTTTCCTTTAAACTATCAATTTCATTACTATATTAAAGTGGGTGAAAATTTAGACACTAAATATGAATTTTATAACACCTCAGTCTTGTATGATTGGAAAATACCTATCACGGTTATACCCTTGAGTTCTAAGAAATTTTCACTATTGAAAGGCTCGCATTCACTATCTCATGTTTCCAAATTATTTATCTCTTAGTATGGCCACTATTATTCCAATGATTAGGCCTCATATACTATAAAAAAAACTATAATCATGATCTTTATCCGTCTTTGCTAGTTTTGGACCTACACATGTTTTCTAGCTTCCCAAACACTTGCATATAATCTAGATGGATACATCAACACATGTGTCCCTTTTATAACAAAGTATCTAGTTCACAAAAGTCATATAATTTTAAAATTAAATGTATCCTAAAGTTTGGCCTAATTATTTTAGTGCAAGATATTTTAAACAAGGATTAGTGTATATATATATATGACCAAACCTCATTCATTCATCACCTATCAAATACCTAGAACTCATAAGGAAACTTACCAAGAGAAGTCAATAAAGTATTCAAGTGATCAAGCCTACTTTTTTCATCCCTATTTATTTATTAGTCATATGATTAGTATCCTCATAGGTCTGAAGTATTGTAGGAACATCTCATGAGCCATATTTTCCAAGTTACAAGGTAGGTCACTCTATGTTCTTACTTATCAAACATTACATCTTTATACACACACAAGGCAACATGTATGGGATAACTACATAATTCTAAGGCCCTATTTATATTATTGTCTATATAGATAGTGCCCAATAATATAGGGATCTTTATGGTAGTTCAACATCATGTGCCCACTAACCCATTTTTTCCATAGTCACTCCAAGGGTGAGGAAGTTAGGGTTTGATCATTTGAAAAATAGAGATATCCTATGCATGAAATTTTTATATATCATAATTTGATATAAAACTTAGAATGCTCTAGTTGGTCACACCTAGATCTAATCATTATTCCATATTGAACACTTACATCTAACTTAGATACCAACATTGACATAACTATCTAGATATGATGCAAGCGTCTGAGGCCACAAAATGAAAAAATATAGAATATAAAAAATATTCTAGGATATTTATTTCATATAATTCTAGCATGTTTTATCTAATATCTACATGCACACAATAAACTAGCTAAGTATTCTTGTTTTTTTTTAAATTGCAAAATCAATAAATAATTGTACTTTATATTTTTGGCATATCTCAATATTTAAATTCATAATATTGTTTATCTAAGTTTTAAAATTAATTTACCTATTGTAGATATATTTATTACTCTTATGCTTAATAATTTCTATATTATTAACCCTTGATAACCCCTCTTATCAATTTAGGGTTTAATAACTATAAAATGTTGATTGTATTCTTTGAACCTAAATGTTTTGATCCCAATTTCTTCATTTTGGGAATTTTTAAATATTTTTATGGTAGTAGTGAAAGTTTTAGGGACCAATAAACCCTCTTTTATCCATAAAATATAATAAATAAACATTACCTAAAAAATCGTACAAGTAATGAACTAAGAAAAACAATGAAAGTGATGAAACAAACACACCTTTGCATAAGTTTTGGATTCTAAGAGTGCATCAGTGGTATGGAAGTTAGGATGAAGATATGTTTGAAATTTTAAACCTTAACTATCAAATACTTTATTCAACACCTTTTATCCTATTTGTAATTTTGCCTTGTGAACATTTGACCACCAAATCTTCCCTAGCTGTGTTGTTATTGAGTATGTTTAATTGCACTAAATTTGTGTTGTACTCAATTATATATTCTAAATGTTCTTATAAAAAAAAATCTTATTTTATATATTAATAAATATTTAGTTCCTTGAATTCTCAAGTAGAATGTCTGATTTGATCTACTCTTAGCATTCTTGACCTAGTTCACATAAATGATCAAATGAAGAACAATAAAAAGGTTGTGGGTTGGGAAACCTTAAGGGAGTTGTAGATACATATCATGCACATTAAAATTAGACACAATGTATTTATTTATGACATGTAAATGTAATCTCAATAAATAACTTTTACCTCTTCTTCCTTATATGTGTAGTGCAATTATATGAACATTTACCTAAAGCCTCTTTTGGTACATGTGGATGATGTCACAATAGCTTGAATAAGTTTAAAGTGTTGAGGTGGAAGAATCCATCAAAAATTAATCAATAAATATGTAAATCAAGGTTATAAATTAAAGGTGTGATAATATTAAGTGTTTTCTCAACACCTAGATGATATGTTTAATACATGACAAATAACTTCGGATAATTTAGTATATATATGGAAATACAGGATATAACACATGATAAGGCCAACCATAAAGAAGTGTATAAGTGAAATAAAATGGGTGGGAAATAAATCCAAGGTATAAGGACCCTTAAAAATATATATGGCATATTTTATGGTCTACCCAATATATATAGGGAAGAATCAGAGGTTCATTTATAACTGCCAAATCTTTCTTTTGAGAGACATGCCCATAATGAGAACAAGTTATTCATAAAATAGATAAATAAGGCTCAAATATTGAAATGGATGAATTCTAAATACACTTATAGGGATTAAACAATGAAGAGAGACAAGTGTGAGATAGGAAATGTCTTAAAAATAGTCCATTGTACATAAGTGGACAAAGTGTGAAAAAATAGGTAAATGACAATGTAAAAGAGGGTCTTGTACCAAAATTAAGTGTTGACAATTAGAAAACAAATGATCTTGTTTTTATTTTTATTTTTCTAAGTGGAAATGTGATTGCATTAATCATGTGTATATTTTCAATCATAATATTTAATAATCTAACTAAATATATATATGTAATATGTTATACTAATGAAAATAAAAAAATAATTCAGTAATATTAAAGAAAATTATCCAAAAACATTGGAACATAATTTTTAATTTTTTAAAGATTCATGTTATCATTACACTATTTTTAATTATTCACTCTCTTATTATAAATTTAGTGTGAAGTTTGAAGTATTTGGGACAAGGGAGGATTAAGTGGATCATGGTCAACATAAATAAAAGGGGACACTATGCCAATAAGAAGTAGTTTTACGTATGGACCAAATCCAATTCTGACAATGTCATGGATTGAAAAGGTAAGTTTTCACAACACTATATATCCATTTGAATAAATATATGTGAAAAAGAGGTGAATTAACTATGTATGTATATCATTTATTTAGATTATTTAAAATAATGAAACTATTTTAAGTGGGATACGTTAGGTTCACCCTAGCGACCCATTGCACTCTAACAATATCAAAAACTTTTCTAGAGAAGAACTTATCAATGTCCATGGTTTTGATTGGTGGAATAAATGTAATAATGGTAATGGTGGTAATCCTAATCATTTTAATCCTATTTTAGTCTAGCTAGAATTATAATAAAATGCATAATGTCACATAGATGACATGTTGATGGATTTCTTTATTGCACAATGTGATGGCATGATCAATTCTAAATTTAATGATAATAATTTAGACATGGAAATGGGAAATAGGTGAATTCATGATGAATAAGAAGGAAATATGGTGAATTAACATGAGTTCAATGACATGACACATGATTCCATGAGATTATATGCCAAAACTCTATTGTTTCAATCGATAACATGTAGGTCATCTTTATTACATGTTACTTTAATATTGCTAGACTTGAACACAAATTATGGATGGAATGAGACAAGTGTTACATCATTATTAGGTACAAGCACACCAATCTATTATTTTTTTCTCAATTATAACATATTGTGTACTTCTATATAAATGCATTTGTATAATGATTTTACATAATTCCATGTATTTGTAAAAATAATTACTAATTAAAATTATGATTGAACTTTGAGTAGGTTATAAAAATATGAATTACTTATTGAAGGCAATGTGATTTAGGTTTCATATAGAGATCCAGAAAACATTTATTCCTTCCTAGGGATTGGATAAAATAAATATGAAGCTTTTACTAATGATTCTATGTTATATAAGGGAGACTATTACCATGCAAATGTATGCCATATTTTTAATTAGGCACACTATCAAAAATGTGTGAATGTGCCCAAATTTTCCCAAAAATTATTGTAACATTTTTATGTTATAGATGCATTAAGTGCATATTCTAGTCAATAGACTTATAAAAATTAATGAATTAGAACTATGACAATAGAACAAAATAAAAAGGAGTAATGTGTGTACTATATATATATGTAACATGGAGCGTGGAGGAGAGGTTGAAGGAGGTTTCTTGAATTTAAACAACGAACGGGAAAAAGGAGATGGTGATGGTGATGACTAGATTTAGATTCCATTAGCTCTAGAGCTTCACATGGGGGAAATAATTTTGATAATAGGTCTCATCAAGATTCTATATATAATATTTGTTCTTATATCCCTAACTCATTTGAATCAAAGTAGTATGTAGGGAACTCAGGTGAGAATCTATTGTGGATGGAGATACTTTAGCACAAAAAATAGAATAAAACTTTCATCAATCTATTCTTCGATTGCCTATTGACTACCATAAGGATGAAAAAGGATATCATATTTAGGTCCCCATTTCATTAGTGAATAAATTCTCATCAATGATGAAATTTACTTTAATAGGTAAATTTTTGGGGTCTCACCCTAATATTGACAACTTCCATATATGGGAAGAGAGGAAATGAAGGCCTAGAGGGCATTTGGAGATCTCACCAATGATAAAAGGGTTCTTCCTTATTCATTTTTCTAATGAATAGGATTATACTAGAGTACTAATAGGAGGTACTTAGTTTTTGGGTAGATTGGGTCTTTTTTATGGAAATGGAAAGTATGACTTGACCCAAACAAAGAAGATATAAACTTAATTCCATTCTAGGTCTGGCTCTTATTCTAACCCTTGAGTTTTGGGATAAATAAATATGATAAGTATTACCAAAACTCTTGGTAATATTATTTGTTTTGATGCAACAATAAAATCTAGAACAAGGCTTATTCATGATAGGTTCTTTGTAAATGTATTCGTGGATCATGATCTGCCTTCTTTTATAATCCTTCATTCTAGGTTTACTTAATGGACTCAAAAAAATAATATGAGGATTCTATGATTAAATTCAATTCTTTCAACAAACTGGGTCATGATTCTAAATTGTGTCCTTCAATAAAAATTGAAAAATATTGCTCAAAGTTGAAAAAAAAAATCAATCTAGAAAAATAAGTAAAGGGGAGATCTTAAGACAAATCCAAAACCTCAAATAGAACATGATCTTAGATGGTCGTATTTGAGAAGGAATTAAATCAAGAGATTTAAGAAGCAATATATTATTTTTAGAATATTTTAATTCATATAGATGTTCAAGAAACCAAAGAGTTGTCTATGATAGAGAAAATGGGGGATATTTATGATCCTATTCTTAATGAGGGAAATAACATTTAAGTTGAATATTTTAGTGATCATAAGTTCTAATCACAAGGAAGATAAGAAGGTGATATTTTAGATCAAGGTATGAATATTTCTTCCTTACCTTAACTCCACCTCTTGTTCAACCAAAAAAGGGAGAGATATCTTAATCTCCCCTAAAGAAGAAGGTATAATGAGTGATGAAGGAAAAGGAATATTAGAAGGAGATAATGATGAAATCATTTTGTGCCCCTTGGAATCATTTGAATAAGTTGTAATATCTCCTATTCATATAAAAAGAAAGGAATTTAAAGATAAATTTAGTGTCATACAGACCAGAAATGAAAAGAGGGTAGTAGATCTAGGATCAAATTAAAAAAAAGGAAAGCCTAGTCAAAAGAAAGTATTAAAAAGGTTATCAAAAAATAAATAGTTGATGAGATTCAGAGTACTTTGGATGTTTTAGGGGATAAAGTTCAGTCAAAAAATTTATAAATGGTGCTAAGTTCTTGGAATATCAAAGGTTTAAATAATCTTAATAAGTACAAAAAAATAGAGACCTTAGAAAGCATAATAGGCCTATATTTATTTATGTTTGGGAAACTAAAATCACTAAGAACATGATTTTGGACATTAATAATAAGATTTGGAAGGATGCCTCGGTGTTAAGTGTCATTTATTCTAGTGCTTCAAGGGTAATTGCTACTTTTTGCGACCCTGACATTACTAAGAGGATATTTCTCTAGACAATGCTCATCATTTAGATATTTTTTCACTATTCACAATTATAATTCTATGTGGATATTGTCAAATATTTATGCACCTAATACTCATATAAGATACAAAAATATTTGGAAGTAGCTTAATGAATTTAGGAAAACATGTTTAAAATTCAAATGGATGATTGTAGGAAATCTTAATATCCCAATATATCCCCTAGAGAATAAAGGGAGTAATCATGATTATATTGATAGTATGGATAACTTAGTATATTTTATTACATTCAATGGTTTAATTGATGTTTATATCAGGTAGTATTAGTTCACTTGGTCCAATCACAGGATAGGAGAAATTTTGATTTAGGTAATGTTGGATAGAATAATGACTTCCCCAAATTAGATGTTTAATCAAGATTTTGTTTATCTTATTTACCCAAGATTAGGTTTGATCACAATCCTATAATGTTGAATATGGATTCCATTAATAATAAAGTAAATTATCCATTTAAATTTATGAACATGTGGTTAAAACATATATATTTTAAATTGAGGATCAAAGAATGGTGGAATATTGATATAAGGGGATCAATTGTGTTTAGAATATATAAGAAACTTAAGAATGTGAAAATAAATATTAATATTTCAAATAAGGAATTTTTTGGAAATATCTTTGAAAAGAAGAAGAATATTGGGGAAGAGATTTATAGATCGAAGAATTAGATTGCTATTAATTACATGGGCCTTAACACTTATCTAAAATAAAAGTATTTTTTAAATGAATACCATTCAATCTCTATTCAAGAAGAAATATTTTGGAGGCAAAATATTGTGCTTTATGCCTCAAAGTGGGAGATAAGAACACTATGTTTTTCATATGACAACTCTTAAACATAGGAGCCACATTAGGATTGTATAAGTTGTTATGGAATATGGATAAGTTAGTATTTATTATCATATTTTACAAAATGAAACTATGAGTTACTTCAAAAATATTTTTCAAGAGAAATTATTTCAAATGTGGATGTGGTACATAAGCTTATTGACACTATTCTTCGCTTACTTTCTCAATAAGATAACAAGAAACTATTTGATCCTATTTCAATAGAGGAAGTAAAGTTTGATACATTTTCCTTGTAAGGGGATAAGGCACCTAGTCCTAATGGATTTTTAGCAGTCTTTTTTCTATCACTTTTTGGATATTATCAAGCTTGATGTGACAACTATTGTGAATGAGTTTCTCTCCTTTTGTGAAATTCTAGAGAGATGAATAATAATTTATTGTTTTTATTCCTAAGAAACATGGGGATAAATATTTTAATGAATTTCAATTGATTATTTTATGCAATTATTTTTTTAAAACTTTCATTAAAATCTTGTCCCTTCACATGTAACCTTTGTTTAAAAATTCAATCTCTCAAAATCAAGGAGGGTTTGTTCTAGGTAGATAAATTCAAGATGGGATAATTTTGGTTAATGAAACTATTGATTATATAAATAAATTAATCAGGCAAGGATAGTGGTGAAACTTGATATGAATAAAGCTTATGATAGGGTTTCTTGGGATTTCTTGGATAAATTTCTAGAAAGAGTTGGTTTCCATCCTCACTTTAGATTGTTGATTTCTAGTTGTGTTTCAATGGCATGTTTTCTATTTTAGTTGATGGTTCACCTAAGGATTTATTTAGGATGAAAAGAGCGTTGAGACAAGGTGATACTTTATCTCCTTTTAATTTAATCAAATCCTTAATAGTATAAATAAACAAATGAAAATTAAAAGGATTCAATCTAACTAGAAGAATGATACCTACTTCTCATCAATAGTTTGTTGATGATATTATTATTACGGTTTTTGCTTATATCAAAGAGGAAAAAGATTTAAAAATTTTAGTTAAGGATTATGAAGAATTCTATAATCAAATGATTAATTTTGAGAAAAGATTTGTGTTTTTTATAAACACTTTGCTTGTTCATCATCAAATGTTTTTTAGAATTTTGGGTTTTCAGACTAAATATTTACCTTATACAAACCTAAGAATGTTGTTATTTATTAGTAATATGCCTCAAAAATCTTGAAAATATCTCTTGGATAGATTCATGAAGAAATTGGTAGGGTGGAAAGGTATTATTCTATCCAAATTGAGTGAAATGCTATTGATTAAAATCACTCTTTAAAATCTCCATGTCGATTTGATGTCTTAATTTCAAATGCCTAAGAACAATGTTGAAAATGTCAAAAAGATACAAAAATTATTCTTATGGGCTAGTTCAAAGGATAAGAGTATATTTTCTCTAGTTTTTGGGATAAATTTTGCCTTGCTAATAACTTTTTGTGGTCTTGGGATTCATAAAACCAAAGTTATTAACGATGAACTTATAGCTAAGAAGGGTTGGATATTTCTAAAGGAATATAATCAATGGGTAGACATTATTAAATAAAAGTGCCTTGACACATAAGAATTTATTAGGTTATTGTTGGATGATACTCTTCAAAGGGATTCATGGTTTTGAAACTTCTTAGTTCACAGCAGGAAAATAATGTGCAAAGGAAGTAAATGGTAGATTGGTGCATGTGAAAAAACTTTATTCTGGGAGGATTATTTGATCATTAACTCATATTTGAATGAATTAAAGGCTTGTCATAATATTTGTAACCCCCTTTGGAGTAAATATTGTGATAGAGTGGTAAATTACATTAAATTTAATGACGGATGAAGAGGTTGGAAATAATTGAGTTTAGACATGGCTGATTTGGATAATAATAAAATTTTGAGTAATTTAAATAAGCTGCTTAAAGGGATTCATATTATTAAGTCAAAAAAAGAAGATGACCTTTTTTATAATGATTATTTTGATATGAATTATAGTTTTATATCAATTTATATATTTGATTTGGAATACATACCTTATGGTTTCCTCTAGAAAAAACTTTGGATCAAAGATTTAATTCCAAGATTAACTTATTTTATTGGTTGTCTATGCAAAAAACAATCCTTACTATTGATAACCTCATCAAAATAGGGTTTTCCATGCCTACTATATGTGTTTTATGTGAGGTTAATGTTTTGATGTCTATTCATTTGATTATTGAGTGCTCTTTTGCTTTTAACATATTATGCCTCATCCTCTTTAAGTTTCATATTTCCTAGGTCCAATCTTCTTATAAGCTATATTTTTGGATTCAATGGAGTAATCCATTTAGAAATAAATTAATTCATAGACTTTGGTACTTGTATTTACCTCAAATTATTTGTATTATATGGATTTAATAATCAAATGATCGTTAGGTACAAGAAGAAATCCAATAAATAGTTTGCTTCAATATTTGTTAACTTCTTGAAACACAATTTTTTTGCTATAAAAACTAATAATAAGGATAAATTTAATGAATATGAGTTGATGATAGATACTAATTATAATATGAATAATGAATTAAGATCTAACAATGATTCAAAGGTGGAATCTAGAAGAATAACTCAATGGTTAACTAATTCTCATGGGTGGGTTAAACTAAATTTTGATGATGGTGCCTCTAAAGCTAATCCTAGAAAATATGTAGGGGTGTTTTTATAAGAGATATAAAAGAAAAGGTATTTATTGCATATTTAGGTATTATGGGCATCCAAACTAATCTTATGGCCAAAGATTTGGATACCTTTTAGGGGATATAACTAGATAAGGAAATTGGTGTCTCTCATCTGTATATTAAATGAGATTCATTAAACATCATAAATTATATTTTAATGAAGAATGAATAACTTTGAAAGATTATTAAAATTATAAAGGATGTTGTTATTATCCTTAAATATTTTGAACCTATTTGTATTTGACATATCTCTATACAAGGAAACCAAATTATGGACTATTTTTCTAATCAAGTAGTTTTACCTCAAGATTTTACTAAGTGGTTTAATGAAGATGACACCCTTTTGAAATTTGTAAATAAAAAAAAATGGAAGCTACATATAATTCCATGGGGTTTCCCTTTCAAGGTGTCAATTGAATATTAAGGAGGGGTATTTTAAACACTCTATCTATTTTCCTTGTGGAGGTATCATTTCAAATCATGGTTTCAAGATGCAGTAGGATTTTAAGTTCTTAAATATTAATGATGAAAATGAGTGTAGTTATTTTTCTTCATGCCATGATGAAATAAGTTATTTTTTTAGTATTGTTTTCAATAATTGGTACAACTACATATCTGGGTTGATGTGAAGGATTTTTTAGTCTTTTCAATTTCTATAAAAGCTTTTTCTAGAAATAGGAGTAGTGACTTTCAATATTCTCAGTTGAAATTATTTAGGGTTATGACCTTCATATGTCTATCAAATTTTCCAATGGATGGAAGAGTCACACTATGATAATGAGAGGTGTGAATATTTTAGTTTATAAGGAGATGAATATGGAGGGATTTAAATTTTACAAATCCAACCAAGACAAAAAAAAGAGAAGGAGAAATTTTTAGTAAATGAAAAACAACTCATATCATTTTAAGGAGGGTATTTATGGGATTCCTTTCCTCATCCCTTCAATGATGTTATGAAGTGGATTATAAAGTATATTACCCTTGAAGTGAATTACAAGGTTATTTTTTTTTTACCATTTTGTTTTTTTAAATAATTTTAGGTATCACATGGCTATTAGTTTGCCTTTTTATCTTTTGTTATCCCTAAAAATATCATGATTAATGCTCAATTGGGTAAATTGGTAGTTCCCCTTCATCAAGATGTTATTTACCTAATATATAATCATGCTTAGGGTCTAAATATTGGGCCTGCTCTGAATATTAGACTAGTGGATTCAGATAATAGGGTTGTTCTAACTAAGAAGGGGCATGCTAAGGACACATAAAAGGATAAGAAATCTAAAGAGGTTATTATCAAAATACCATAGTAGAGATAGAAAAATATATGGCCATGGTTTTTGAGGATCCTATTTTTTATAAGGATAATAATTCTATTTATTCTTTTGATTCCCTCATGGAGAATAATTTTGGTTATTTATGATAGATATGGGGTCAAAATTCAGTTGGGAATAAGACTGATGGAAAATATGTTTATATCAATAAATATGATGTCAAGTTGAAGGTAAGAAAATAATGGTAGAGTCCTTTGAGGATAATAATGTAGGTAAGGTTAATGATGACAAGCTTAATTCCTTTTTTTGGGATGTGTAATTTTATAATGTCATTTTTGGGTGGATGATGGTTTAAAAGTCTTTGAAGGAAACCATAAGGAATTCAAATATTTTTATTTGTGAGGCCCCTATTCAAAATCTTCAAATGAGTGATAAGTAAGAGGTGTTCAATGTTGTGAGGGAGATGGAAAGTAAATATTTCAAGCTATAAAAAGATAATGTTAAGATTAAGGACATAGGAAACATTGTTTAGTTTAGTAAAGCCATGGTGGAGAATGTCTTGTTAACATTAATGTACTCAAACATATATTTAAAGTGAGGAAAGAAGGGTCAAGCATTTCTTAGGTAAGCAAAATATCAAAGGGTGTTGAGAATAGTAAGGTTGTTGATCTAGAAATTAGTGGTATGGAAGAAAATAATACCTCCTCAATAAGATTAACAATGTGTGGAATGAAGCCCTGGTTCAACTTTAGAGTTAGTTTTCTATTATATTGTTTTTAATTAATTTTATTCTCAATAATTAGTGTTTTTTATTTTTATGTTATTGGTGTGTTGTTTTTAATCATCTTTTTATTTGATTTTGGTAGTATTTATTATTATAACTAGGCTTTCTAGCCTCTATGCTCATTTTATGTAAAAGGGAAGGGGCCATGTTAAAAACCCTCACTTTATCAATATCTTAAAAAAAGGTGTGTACTAAATGACTTCAAATCAATGAAACATATTGAGATAATGTGGCCCAAAAATTTTCATATAAAATCATCTAGTGTTAAGCTTAGGCTAGCTAAGGATATAGTGAATCCATTTAGTAACATGGCCACAAGGTATTCAGTATGGCTTGTAATTTTGATTAATTATAATATTCCTCTATGGTTAAAAATATAAAAGGGGTACCTTGTAATTTCAATTATTTTTCCAGGGAAGAATCAAATGCAAAACATGGATTTTTATCTTTCACCACATATAGAGGAGTTTCATGAGTTTTGGAATGGTATATACATCTTTGATTTCTTAGATCGGTTGGTAGTATATCATTTATATTTTATGAAATTTTATATTGGTTATTCATGACTACCTAAGATTTGTATCATGTTCACATATCGATGATTTTTATGATTCATATTCATGTACATTAATTTTAAAATTATAAATATTCTTGTGTGTGTGTGTGTGTGTGCGCGCGTGTGTGCGTGCGTGCGTGCGTGTGTGTGTGTGTGTGCGCGTGTGTGTGCGTGTGTGCGTGTGTGTGCGTGTGTGTGCGTGCGTGTGCGTGCGTGTGCGTGCGTGTGCGTGTGTGTGTGTGTGTGTGTGTGTGTGTGTGTGTGTGTGTGTGTGTGTGTGTGTGTGTGTGTGTGTGTGTGTGTGTGTGTGTGTGTGTGTGTGTGTGTGTGTGTGTGTGTGTGTTTCAAAGGAAAAATTTTGTGTCAAATTTATGGTGATAAATTTACCTCTAGATGGTCAAAGGACCTCAATAAGTTCATGGTAGAAGGACATATGGGATTCATATTGATTTCCCACCTATTTTTATATTTGAAAAAAAAAAGAAAAATTAATTGCAAAATTGAAATAAAGGAGCCTCCAAAAAATGTTTCACCAAGTCACTAATATAAGCCCTTGGAAATATATCTCATCACACATATTATTGACCTAATGTAAATGTTAAAACAATGTATTTAATATTTTCTATTTTGAGATGTCTTTTTTAGATGGATTCTTAAGTTGAAACCAAGCTATAGTTGATAGAGAGGATAGGGACAAAACAATCTTCACAACTAAATGGGAAATATTTTCATATAAAAGGATGTCTTTTGGTTTAGTCAATAGGTAAGTGCACAAAGTTGGGGGATAAAAATGGGCCTACCCATGGACATGTTTTTCTTAAAATTTGAGAAATCTGGACTTCTATAGATAATTTTAGATAGCTATACTCAAAATTTGATGATGGTTTAAGAACATGAATTGTAGAATTTTGAGTCTAATTTCCAAAACACTATTTTTTTAATAGTTAAATATAACTAGGTCAAACATCTAAAATTTGAATAAGAACTCCTATTTTTAAGAAAAATAGAGTAGATAGTCAGCCATGTGGCCCTTCATTTTTTTAGCATCATTTAATATTATTTAAAATAATTGGTGAAACTTTAAATAAAATCATCTAGTTTGTAACCCATAATTTTTTTATATTTTTTCAATGAATATTGTTTATTTAAAAATTTGCAATTAAATAAATCTAGAAAACTAACAAAAAAATAGATAGCCAACTGTGCGGTCCCCCCTAACTACCTCAAAAAAATGAAAACTAGTTTTATTGAATATGTATAGAATTAGGCCTAATTTGTAACCATATAATTTTTTATATATTTGGATCAATGAAAGAAATATAATAAAACATATATAGGCAAGTATATTTACAGCATGTCATGGCCTAAAACAGTAATAGTTAGAAATCAACTTAGATTGAAACCTTAAAATAGTCAAAAAATTATAAACCTCATATATTTGAAAAGAGTAAAGTGTGTTCATCATCATGGTAATAACTTTATGAAATTTATCATTGAAATGTGTAGTGTATCTAGTGATAGAATTTGGATTTTGTTATATTCTATGAAAACTCTTAGATATGGTTGTGTGTTGACAAGTCCAAGCCTTTGGCTTGGGAATCTAACCCATTTTCGATCTAAAATTCTTGGTTTTTGAATTCAAATTGAACATAACATGTATGTGTTATGTTTCCATAGCATCAAAAACAAATTTTGACTACTTTTACATGTTTATACTTATCTATTTATCATGGCATACACTTATTTATACTTATTTATTTCAAATTTATATTATTTTAATTTTAATTTTAAAGTGGAGTATGTCATGATATACACTACAACAAAAAGGACATCATAGATAAAATGATGCAATTTTAGTGATTTTGTAATTGTAATTGTAACCTTGACTATATAAAACACATTTTAGGGGTCAACTAAACCCAGTTTCATTATAAAATGAATGAATGGGGGAGGAAATATCAATTTGAACCCCTTGAACATAACTACATGTATATGGTGTGATTTAAGGTTAAATTATCTTATATTAAGTGAATTGGTGAAATTAGTGATACAATTTAAGAAAAATTCCACCTCAAGAACCTAATTTTGACTATAAAGGATTTAATTTGGGTCTATTGACCCCAATGTGATAACTAAATAAGCTAAATAGTCCAATGGTTTAATTTGAAGGCAATTGGAGCTAATTTGATCCCATTCAACCCAAGTTCATGATTGTAAAATGTGATTTGGGGCTTGATCAAATCTAATTTAATTAGATAATTAATTAAAAATCATTTGGTTCAATTATATATGCAAGTTTGACATGTATAAGATGTGGCTTTGGGCTCAATAAACTCGAATGTCATCATATAATGAATGATATAGTTGTTTGGTTCAATTTTTGAGGAAATTAGGATGAATATAATGCCCTTAAACCTAATTTTGATTATATAACATTATTTGAGGCTCAATTGGTTTTGATTTCATCATAGATTGATATAATTAGTCAAATGGTGTAATTAGTGACATGTTTTTTTAAAATTTGAGCCACAACCTATTTTCAATTATATATGATGTAATTTGGAGTGAAATTAACCTTAATGTCATCATATAATGAACCAAATAGTTGATTATTTAAATTAAATAAGAAATTGTGTCAATCTTAGACCCTTCAACCTAACTATAAGAAAACTAAAGGAAAAAGGGATTGTATTATTTATTCTCCTTCTAACATATCAATTTTAAGGTATCTTAGCCAATAAGGACAAAAAAGAAATGAATTTAAAATTTGTATTTTTTTGTGATCAATGTTGGACAATTGGGAATTCATATCATAAATCTGTATGGGAAAAAATAAGAAAGGATGATTATTATGTTAAGGTGTGGAGCTAAAAGCTTCAACTGTTTGCAGACACAAGGAAGGATGCTGAAGAACCAGAGGCACCAGCGTCGGCAGTATGACTGACGTCGGTTAGATGTAGTGGAGAAGGAGACCGGCGACGGTAGGGAGTCGGTCGACATCAGCAGCACCAGACAAGCAGGGACCGGTGTCGGTCGCCTGTGTATTTCTAGAACTACTGTTGACGAACAGTCAGTGAAGTGAAGCGAGTGTTTACATGTCAAGTGACTAATTATAGTCACGAGCTGTGTGCCTAATTATTGTAACTAGAGTTCTATTTTTGTAAGCATGGGATCCTATTTAAAGACCCATAAGGCATGTATTGTAATATTAAAAAAAGAAGGCAAGTAAAAGCATTGAAGCTAGCAAGGTCAAGGAGATCTACAGGTGTAAGGTCAAGGAGATCAGCTGAAGCATTCAAGGAGGGATAGCAACTCAGGTTGTAGAGTTGGTTTTGTGTTGAGCAAGAGAGAGAGGGAAGAAGGTATTGAGGTATGGCAAGCCTTTGAGGTGGAGGAAGAAGTGGCATCTTCCTTATTGTATTTTCTTCTAGTAATATTTAATACAAGAGTGTGTATTGTCTCTCAAATTCTTTGTTGTCTCAAGTTTCTAGTTACTTTATCATTCTGGTATAATTTCGTTTTTAATTGCTTATAAGAAAGTAATAAATTGCGATTCCATTGGATAAGGGGTTACCTAACAGTTAGTATCAGAGCATATTGATTGTTGTAGGTATTGTTCTTCCCCTGACATATTAATTCTTCATTTCATCAGATTTAAGATTGCAAAAAAAAATTAGGCAAGTTCATATAAATGTAATGAGCAAATATTCTACTAAATAACCTTGTTAGGTATTTTGGGTTAGTGATATATCTAATATAAGTGTCTAAAATGATTTTTAAATTCAAAAAGAGTTATTATATGAAGCATTATTGTGCCCAAGTTTAAAGGCCTAGATTAGAAGTGCATTTATTTTTTTCAAATGTTCATGGATTGAGAATGAGTGATGGATTGCATAAGCATGTTCCATCATCTTAAATTTGATCACAATGAAAAAATTTCATTGTATATGTTTTATATGTAAGAAATGGATAATAAGCATGAATGAATGGAAACCTACACTATCATTATCAAGAGATGAATTGGTCTAACTATCTCACTTCACAAGTGGTCATGAGATGATATTCATGTACCACATTATTTATTAATTATTTGTTTTAAAATAAAGTGTTATATTTTTTATGATATAAGAGATTAGTTTAGAGATAACATATTTTTTTTCATTTGAAAGGTATGATAGATACATCTTAGAAGCAATACTCAGACCTTATTAGTCATTTGGTATAACCTTAAACTTTAAACCCAAATGCAAAACTCATACTCTATTTTATCATAAATGAAAACATGAAGGTAATTTGGAAAATCTAGACCCATTTAACCTAATTATGATTCTAAGATGTGATTTGGGGCTAAAATATCCTATTTCCCAACATATTGATCTAATTAGTTGATTGTTGGAATTAGGGGTGTAAGTCCCAGATGAAATTAAACCTCATGTACCTAATTTTTTCTATAAAAGATGTAATTTTGGGGGTAAATAAACCTCAATATTATAAAAACAAATAAAATATCCCACTAATTAAATCATGAAGTAAAGTGGGGCCAACTTGAGCCCCTTCAACCTAACTATAAGAGTAAGAAGTGATTTGGGGTTAAATTAGGTTCAATTCTATTATGAATTGATCTAATCAATTAATTGGTGTAATTAGGGACATGATTTGGGAAATATTGAGCCATGTGAACCTGTAATGTACCTAGAGAGGGGTATAATAGTAGAATATCTAGTATAATAGTGAATATTAGTTTAGTACACATGCATAAGAATGAGGAATTGGGTAGATGAAAACTAGTATAAATAAAGGGACATAGGATATTGCTAAGGCATCCAAGAATAAGAATTTGTAATTAGATCCTTTCTCTAATATGAAATATCCCCCTCAAAGTGGCCATGTAATATAGATTTATTCCTTCCATAAAAGGAATTATGTGTGTAATCAGAGTGTTTAATCTAATTTATGAGTCAATCAGTATAGTCATTCAATTACTTTTATGAGTGGGGTTCTTAACATCTGGTATTAAAAAACTTTATAGGGCCATTTTTTCCATTACAATTAGAACTCATGGTTCAAGAGAAATTTTTTGTCATTTAGTTTTCTTTTCTGATTAAATTAGTGTGAGGATTTCAACTATTTGTAGTATTCTAGTCTAGTAGTATTGTTAGTGTCGAAGATTTACCCCACTTTGGTCTCTATAGTATTATTGTCTTGTAATTTGTAGTCATTTAGTTTTTTAGGTACAGATACATCTATATTATCATTGTGTTATGTGTAATTTTCCAATATGTTTATTTCAAACACTACATCATTAAATTCTAATATTTTTACATTGAATTTAGTATCATTATGCAAGGTTTTCCACCATGGATTGTGAGTCTTTGTAAGTGTTTTATCTACCTTATTCACTTATAAATAACATAATTTTGTGTGTATACTCATAGATCTAGATGTACAATCTATTTTATATAGTCTCTAGTCTAAAATTGCATGTATACCACCTCTACTCCTTGATCAATGGATCAGATTTATCACTCCTCAACATGAGTTTATCTCACTCATTATGATATTCTCCTTAGCTCCCTTAAGCATCTTGATGACTCTAGATCTATCCATGATTCATGAAAAATAATATTGGTAGCCCCATTTTCTATTATTGTTTATTTATTATAATAGGCTCATGACACTGGTCTCAAATTATAGTTGCTTCAATGAGATTCATCTACCATGGTTTGGATTTTTGCATTGAAAGGATTGGATATCTACATCATAAATTTGGTTTCCCACTTTGAATATCATTTGGATTTGGTATTTGGGTGTTATTTTTGCATCAACCCTATAGTTATATTCACTATTGGTCAGTTTTTATCATGGATTCTCCTTGGATTAGATTCACCACTGTAAACTCCTTTCAACTACTCCCACCCATTCATAGCTTCTCTATTGGTCTCTATAACTTTACATATATCTTCAGAAATGCTTTGTAGTGAATAATGATCATTGATGTTGAAATTTATCTTGCATCTCATTGATCTCTCTATACCCCTTGAACCTAATCATGAGTCTATGATGTGATTCAAGGGGCTAAAATAGTTCTTATTTCTTGATATATTTACCCAATCAATCCATTATTACAATGATTGTTGCAAGTTGGATTAAATTAAACCCTATGAACATAATTTTTACTATATTTAGATAATTTAGGGGTCAATTGACCCAAATATGACAATAAAATAAATCAAAAAGTCCACCAATTCAATAGACATAATTATATAACATGTACAAATTATTGTCTCAATAGACAAGTCATTGTCCATCATTTATTTTTTTATAATTCTAACCCCACAGACATTTTATACATCATTCTACATTTTCAATGGTGAATACAAGAGGAATCAAATTATTCTTTGGGTCCCCCATCATCAAAAGGAATCAAATTGTTATTTTCCTAGTCATGGGTTATGGAGCTTATTTAAATTACAGGAATAAGTTAAAGTACAAAACATTAGAGTAACCATAAAAGTTGAGAGAAAAATGAAAGGTACAAATTTAAGTATTTCAATCGAGATAAGGTATGAACATTATCCTTAATGAGCCAAATGTCATAGATAATGATGAAATTGATAATAATGAATTGAATGATGATGATGAATATTTATCTAGAAGTCCAAATTATGCTTCAAGTCCACATTTAAAGTAAGTATATATATATATTTGTTGATAATGAATCTATGCATGATAATTTACCCCCTATCAATGAAGATAATTTTATAGAAACATATAAGGATGAATGTAATAATGAATAAATTTTCATCACAAAACTAAATAATGAAATTAATAATGAAGAAACTAGTAGTGAACATAACTATTTTAAAACACCCTCTCAATTAATTCCACCATTAATAACACCTCCAAGGATTGTGTGTAGAAAAGGCAAGTACTTAATTAAAGTTGATGAAAATATTTTAAAACCAATACATAAAAAAAAATTGACTAACATTCAATAAGACTAGCTAAAAATAATTGGGATAATTTTTTTGATAAATTAGATTTTGATAATAAAAAATATCAAGTGTTTATTTCATTGATGAAATTGATTAAGATGAGACCTATAAAGTACAACCTAGGACTAATAACATTTAATGTGGATGATGAAAATAATGAAATTTTTCAAAATATACATAATGCATGTCATATTGTAGGCCCAAAATCATGCAATAAAGATTGTAATGTTTCTCAGTGAATAATTACAACTTGTGTAATAAGTGGTCAAATGGGAAAAAAATGATTGATTTCAAAAACTAGCCGAGCACTAGACATAAATAGAAAAAAAATAATGAAAGAAATTGGAAGATGCCAAAGACTTAATGATGCCAATACCATTGATCTCTGGGAATTATCTAGTAGAATTCCATGTAAGGACAAGTCTATAGCCAATGCTTTCAAATATTTACTTGCATAATTTTGAAAATATAATACAAGAGTTTCATTCAATACAAGAGATGTAGTGAAAATAAAAATTGGTTCTCATTATTGTAAACCTCATCTAAAAAATTTGTTAGATATGACCCAAACATAATTATACTCTATTTTTTTGGAAAAACATCCACAAATTTATATTAGTCAAAGATATTTTGAGATGGCCAAACTATTTTATGTAAAAATAAATCACACACTCACCACTTGTTTTTGTAGGAAACATGTTGATTTTTCAATGCACTATGATGTTTTTCACTATATATGTTGTGATTTGCATAATGATAACATTTTGAAAGAATATGGAATATAATTTATACTAAAATCAATCAAAGAATTTATTCCAACTATTTTTTTTGAAAGACCAAATGGATAGTTCTTTTTATAACAAAGCATGTTTGAATTGAAATTGTAGCATTTGTGATGGATTTCCAATATTAAACAATTATATACATGTGTAGTTGGATATGAATTAGTTGGTTTGAGTAAATAAAATTATATGACTTATCAATTAAAATATGTCAAAGAATCTAAAAGGTGTGAGCTTGTTACAAAATAGATACATGTTTCAAAATTTATGGTCAAATTCAGAGATGAAATTATTTATGAGTATGCAAGGCACACACATAGGGATATATGGTTGGATGAACATTTCAAGCTAATAAATGACACATTAACAACTTTTTATATTATTTTAGTAGTAGAATTTGTTAATAATTACACATTAAAACCATAAATGGAAGTTCAATCACAATATTACAATTTGATACAGGTTACCATATTCATGCATATAGAATTCATGCATGCACATAATAGTATAGAGAAAGATAAAAAATATTAATGGAGTACCATATATATGTCAGTGATGACTGATCACATTGTATAAAGTACGTGCAAGGTTGTTTTGATAAGTTCTATGTATAATTTACTAAGAGAAACATTAATTTTAATTAGGATTATATGTGGTCAGATAATTACACACCATAATTCAAAAATACTTAGATATTTTACTGGTTGATTAGGATGCACATTATCATTGGTGTAGAACATATTTGGAGTTCCATTTGGGCTAGCCATGGAAAAGGAGAGCATGATGGTGTGGGATCATGGGTAAAAAGAGTCATTATAAGAGAGAAGTTGAAGTATAAAGATGGTGTTATTTTGACTAATGCAAAAACCATTATTGAAAGGTGTAATGAGAAAATGGGTTGTGGTGCTCAATAAAATTCTATTATTCATATATATTTCTAGATGATGTAGGAATATCACTTGGTAAGGTATGAAGATTGTATGATTTTAATGAGATCAAGTGATCTCCACTCATTTTGTAACTTAAATATAGGTTTTTAGACTATTCATATGAGACACTTGGCATGCTTTTATTCTACATGCATGGACTCTATTTGGAATGAGTGTGAGTTAAAAGAGTGGGTGGATCAATAAAATTATAGACCTCTAATTCTAATTGACAAATATCAAGTTCTAACAAGATTAGAACTTATAGATATGACATAATCATATGACTTTGGCCATGTATCTAACCTAGTGCAACTAAGTAGAATATCAATCATTATGTACTATTTGTTCTCATTATATAACTTGATAACATTATTAAAAGGGAATAAATTAAGTTATGTATTCCCATTATCTATCTTGGTACAGGGCATGTCTTTGTAGTTATTATTAATGAGGGCAATGAAGAAATAATAGATTGTTACTTATGTTGGTGTGTAGAGGAAAAGAAAAAATTGACTATCCAATTGGGTCTGTGGTTGTCACTAGAACTTGTCTTTGATGATATCCTATAAAAAATTCATATGTATGCTTGTTTGAAGACTTTGAAACATAGGAAGATACTGTATTGTTCAAATTTTGTTCTTTTAACAAATATTCAATTGGTCCAATATCATGGGAGGCTGTTAAATAATAATCTATAGAAAATATTTGAGTTAGACCATGTATCCATACTTGTTACTATCAAGATTAGATTAGATCCTAGTGGTTCATTTGATTGAAATTCCAAGGTATTTTGTCTTGTCAAATGTATATGCATTTAATTTTACTAAATTTTATTGATTTTTTAGGTAGTACATATAAATTTATTTCTTAATTACTAACAAAAATTTATAGGTTAGTGGTGCCAAATAAGCTTCCACCTTCATGTAGTTAGTGTTGTTACTAAAGAATTTCATATTCTTGAAGGGTAAGAGAAGCTTAATATAAGTACTTAGTTATTACAAAAAGGGTGTTGTTGAGGATAGAGTGGGTGGTAAGCCTATTGATCATGCATTATTTAATGAAAATAACCTAGTCATAGACATTATCCACTACCATAGACGTGTTAGCATCACCAGTTTCCAACCATGAAACACTAGAAGTGGAGTTCTTGAACTACCGCTTCAATTTTGACATCATTTGTTGTTAGTGTTTCCACACTCATAAATAGGAGTGAAAACATGCATTTTATGGGTTTAGAGGTTGAGGTCATGGGAGCATTTGTCATTTTCCTATCCATAAATGTTCAAAGTGACAAAATTGTAGTTGGAGGTCCTCGAGGTATAAATATCAGTTGGAGGAGAAGAACTTGTCTCTTCACTATAAAAAAGTTGTATTTTAGAATATGTTATTGTAACTTGTGCCATGAATAGGTATTGAAGTTTTCATTGACATGTTATGGCATGAAATTAGATGGATTTGACATGGATGTGAGGGTTCTTTTGGTTCATTCTAATGACTTATGATTTTCATTTTATGCACACCTGAAGATAGGCTAAAAAACTACATTTTTATTATATTAGGAAGGGTGTTCTTGAGGCTATAATGGGAGATGGGTATTTTGATCATACATGATCAAAGGTAAATAACCTAATCTCATATGTTATTTTCCACCCCATATGTGTTTTTATTTTTAGTTTCAATCCACAAATCACTAGAGGTGGAGTTATCTAACTACATCTTCAAATTTAACAACATTTATTGTCAATATTTCCATGCACTTGGATTGTAGTGAAAACATACATCTGGTGGATTTGGTTGTCATAGTCATGGGATCACTATTAGAGGCACAATCCATTTAGAGGGGGGTGAATCAATGGTGAAAAAAAATCCAATTCAATTTCCAAACCCTTGAAAATACTTAAGCATTCAATGCAATCATTCATGAAGCATACATATCATTCATGATAGTGAATAATGAACATAATGCAAGATCACATACACAACACAATATTTAAATGGGAAACCCTTTTAGGAAATAAAACCCACTCTCAAGCCTAAAAACACATGAACTACTATCCTATAATATGATCACAAATAAGAGACTGATCAAGTCCTTTTAATCAGGAACCTTGGTCAAGTCCTTCTAACCTAAGGCCTTTAATGAAATAATAGTTTCACAAGAACCTACCCTTAAGATGACAAAGTCCTTCTAACCACCTATTTAGTCAAGTCCTTCTAACCTAAAACCTTGATCAAGTCCTTCTAACCAAATTTATTTAGTGAAACCCTATTTTCAAGGAGTAACTACCCCTAATGAAGATCAAGTCCTTTAGACCCTCCTTGAAAAGAACACTTCTAGGAAAGAATTTATGTCTTCAACACCTAATGATGGACCTCTTGATTATATTATAACTACACAAACTCTCTCTCTACTCATATAGGCCTCTAACATATGTATTCCATAATCTCTCTCCTTTTTCACTCAAATAGTCCTCATATGAACACTCAGATCTCTTCGCACAACTTTAAATTGTAAGAACACTATACTATCATGAAAAACATGATCTACAAATCATACACACAGTTCTTAATATTTTTTACTCATCAGCCCAATATCTAGGCACTCTTACTCTCCTCCACTATCCTTTGCTTTCTAACTCTCTCACATACAAGTCTCTCTTAAATCTCTCCCAAGTCCCTTGCTCATAAGTCTTCCACACAATGTCTCACCCTCAAAGTCTAAAAATTACCAACTTTGATTTCAATATATATATATAAGTATATCATGAATTATCAATTCCACATTAGTCTTTGTTATCCACAATATATGCCTTCACCCTTAAGGCATATTGCATAGGTGACACTAAGCACAACACACTTTCAAATAGGCCTAAGTCACTTTTAGGTTCTATGGAGACTCATTTAGCTCTTTGACACTTCTCTGATCATAAAAAGAACACAAGACCATTTAAAAATTACATAAGTCCATTCCTTATGTCCCCTAAGACTTCCTCAAATGATCATATTCACTCATGATCACCTCTGTGTATGCTCAAACAACTCAAACAGAGACCTTATACATAGGAACACCATTATTGAACATACAGTCAACTTCTTAAGCATTATTAATACTCAATAAATATTGATCACACCTCTAAAATACTCAAATATCATCCTCATGGGGTATACAACATTCCCAAATGTAAAATTCATCATGAGACATCAAAAAAATCTCAAATATCCTTCTCAGGTCATTTGCAGAATAAACATGAACACACAGTCAATTTTTAGGCTAAATATCTTTGACTGCACTCACTTAAAATCTTTTAATATATATTTTTATATATACCTTGGAGTCATATACCACTTTAATTTTAAAAACATGAGAAAATTCATCTTCTATCAAAAGATATAGACAAATTATTGAACGCTAGTTTTCCCTTAGAAAATTCAAATATTCAAATGACAACAGTCATAGTTAAACCTCAAACATAATGCTTGTATCTCATGTCCTCACTAATCAAATCAAATACACTCTGTCAATCTTGTTCAATATTTAAAACATAAGTTTCAATGCTAAAAATTTAAACCTTTATCACTTTATCCTTATCTCTTACAATCATGAAATGTTGACTCAATGCACTATGTCGAACTCTACAAATCAATTAGGTCTTTATCATGTAGCTCTCACCGTTTGTTCAATATATATGAACACCTTCTCTCCATTGGATCCTTATCATATACCTTTACTCATTCATTAAACATCATGCACCTATCCTCATCTTAATACTTCCTAAATTCTTGGAGCAACGTGCACTATCAATCTTGCTCGAACTTTAACATGTGTAGAAATGACTATGGGAACCATTGAAATACACCTAGAAGGCCAACTTTGCACCTCAATAACCTCTTATGTACTTACTCACATGATCTCAAATTTGGACCATATGATCTCCTCATATAATAAAAACTAAAAAATATTTCAAACTATTTATGAAACCTTCATGCATGTGAGATATATCACCATTAAAATGCCTTCTCAAAAAAAATTATCACAGAGCCAACAATGCTTAGAAATTGTCTAGGAGACCAACTTTGCTCCTACATAACTTTTGTCATGCTTTAGTTCATGATCTCAAATTTATAAAAAATAAACTATTATCAAAACTAAACAAATCCATATTATTATTTTCTCCTAAAGCATCCACATGTGTGAGATATAATTTCATCAATATACTTACTCAACTCTTTCTGGCCACATGCAAATTTGGCTAAGTATGGGAAAATAATGAATTTTGACTGAGAAACCAATTTACACCCTCATATATTTGATCACGCTTCAATGAATGACTTGATATTTGGTTCATAAAACTAGGGGATCACAACCATATGACCAACTCCCCTTGACTCATTCCCATGTGGCAATGGTGACATCATCAAACTGCCTACTCAGACTTTCTACCACTAGACCCAAACTGTCTAGATGAAAATTATGGAATACAAAATGAATTCCATTTATGCACACAATATATAAAATCATATATAACATCTTAAAAATTTATTTCACATTCTCCAACCACCATACTCATCCTTGAACATCTCTAATCATGCCAAAATTGAAGAACACCCAAGCCTCCTTTAAGCACACTAGGACAAGCACATTGCACACTTTGTCATTATCACATAGACTATCAAAGAAATTAATCCACTCACAAAGACACATTTGTGACATCACCATGACATCAATGAAAACTCTCCAATAATTATTCCCTTTGTCATTGATGTCAACAAACATCATATATAGCAATGTACAACTCACCTTCTCTCTCTTCAAGCACTCCCACAATAGGAACTTTCTCCCCCTTTGACACAATGAAAAATTGGTAACCAAATAATACTAAGAACATATAAAGACCATAGATATGAAATTAATATCTTAAAAATATGATACAAACTCCTCTTACCTTGAGCCTACCTTTACTTACCTTGACAAGCTTTCTCTTGCTCCATGTCAACACTCTTCTTCACAAGCACACTAAAATATAATGGATTTCACCAAGAAAAATTTTAGAGGGACTCCCCCTAATATTTATAATCCATTGAACCATTTGAGTATCTACAGATCTCCTCACACCATGAAGAACCACCACATAGGCTTACTAGCCTTTGCTCTCAAGACACTTCCATGACCACCAAAAAAGCATCATACCACTCATAAATTATAAAACATGTTTAAAAAAAAAACCTTGATAACTCACCTTAAAACATTCATGCTTTGTTATTTTGGAGAAATTGAACAAAATCACTCTTCTTCTTATTAGGCATATTTAGTCCTCTTATAACCCTACTTGAATCTTGAAGAGCCCATAACTTTTAGTAGACACACATTCAAGACCTAAAACTTCATATCTAGAGAAATATCATATTCCCCCTCAAGGATACCAATTTTCAACAACTATCTCATCTTATAAAATATACTTCCTTCACAAACTAACTATCTAATTAAGCCTCTAACTTGACAAATAAATAAATAAATTGAGAACCACAAATCTTCAAATCTCTATGAATCTTGATATAACAACCCATTTATCCCATTAAACCTATTAATAAGCCTTATACCTCAAATCATAAGGTAGAACACTTTTCTAGTAGAGTCTAAAACCCTAGAATATCAAAACAAACAAAGTCCATTTAGCACCTTCTAATCAACGTCCACCTTTGAAACTTCTTGTACACCTAAAGAAAACCATTACACACTTCTATACCAAGATTTTATATTCTACACCATTGGTAACCTTGACTTCCTATAACCCATTTTAGGACCTTGATAAATCACAAATCCTCCTTTCCATCTAGGAACCTTCAATCTAACCCTGCAGACTATTCCAACTGAAAAAAACACCACAACACTTGATTCTCCACTTGAAAGGAATCTCTTAAGAAGCATAGATAGGGACACCCTCTATTCCTCAATGATCTAAAACAAAAAAAATCCTCATATTCCTTCTCCTTCTTGCTCAAATGATACTTATAGTTCTTCTTCTTTGGCTTTAGAGAAATAACTTCCTCAACTACTACAACATTCTCCTTTTCTTCTATGATTGGATTATCAATACATGGAGACAAAATACATTCATGGCATATTTTTTCATCCAAATAATCTTCCTTACAACTTGGATCCTCATCACTAGGCACTTGTTCAGCAATAGTAGGATGTTTACTTAGATCCATACATACCTTAGAACTAGTTTCAACTAACACCTTAGTCTTTTATTTGAGCTTAGTCTCTTTATTTTCATTATGAGGAAACAATGAGACCTCTTGGGACTCTTAAAATTTTGAATCATTCTCTTCCATAGTAAATATATTACTTGGACCTATAGACTCATCATGATTCATACTTATCACCTTTGGTTTACATGAGTTAACTTACCTTCTTCCTTGAACTCTAGGATCCTGACTAAACCTATTCGTACTTGTAGGACTTTGCCTTCAGAACCTATCAATTTGACCTCTCTATTCATAGTTGAATCACACCATATTTTTTTTAAAAATCTCATTCTACCTTACTAGATTTGGACAAAATTTTGCAATGTGTCCTATTTCATAATAATTGTAGCACTCAATATCTCTTGAAAGAAACTCGGCTTATCTTGCATTAAATGGATAATGTTTTACAAAGTGTCCCATAATATTATAGTTGAGATTATTAACCTTGATTACACCTTTTGACTGATGACCCCCATCATAATTCCATGTAAATTTATTATTAACAGGTATTCTATATTATCTAGCTTTATGCCCAAACTAATTACAAGTATAACAATAACCATTAAAATTTGCATACCTCATGGAATTTGGTTGTTTAATTTGATTTGTCTTTATTCTTCCACAACTTTCATTCCTTGTCTAATGATTTTTCTTCAAAGGCTAATCCACTTTGTTCTTATTTATATTCATGTCATCTTTAGAAGTAAATTTGGGATATTCATTAAAACCCAATCCATATTTGTCACTAGCTAACTTCTGACTCTTTAGGAGATCATTAGAACTTTTATCAAACTTGAAAATTAATTTCACCTTATTTGAAAACGTCTCTAATTCATCTTTCAAAGACATTATCTCAGAAGCATAGCTTGAGCATTCATCTTCTTTAGCTTTCAAGATTGTAGACAGGACTTCTAATTGATAAATGAGATGCTTGACTATATCTTCATGCTCTTTGGCATCTTCATCCATTATTTTCTCAAACACACTAAATTTCTCCTCAAAGTCCTTAATTTTATATTTCATCTTTAATTCTTCATTAGTTCTTAAAAGTAGTCTCATATTCCTCCTCTTCTTCATCATCATTTAAATCACTCCAAGTAGACTCCCTTAAATCAACTTCCTTAATCAACCATAAAAAGGGCTCTATCTTCAACAAGACCATCATATTCATGATCATACTCTAAGTCACCATCTTCACCCTCATCTGATGAGATGCAATCTTCTTTGGTGTAGATACTCTTTTTATCCTTGAAGTACTTATTATTATCAACCTTTTGAATCCCTTCTTGATTTTATTAGACCTAAAATATCTCTTGGCATCATCATGACCTTGATCATGCTCTTCATCATCATCCTTCTTATACTTATGAGATAAATTATTATCAAAATGTCTTATCTCACCATAATTGAAGCATTTGAGGGGTGGCTTACCTTTATACTTGCTTGAACCTATTCTCAATTTTCTTGAAATCAAAGCAATTAGTTAATCCTCACCTATATTAGGAATGTCATCCTCCTTTAAATTATTACCTTAGAACTTCTTCTTTGTCTTCATTTTAGTCTTGAAAGTTGCTTTCTTCTTTGGTGGTATATCATCAATCTTCCTCATATCATAGGCAATAAGGGTGACATGCAATTTATCCATCTTCAACTGAGTAAGATCATGATTCTCTTTTATAGAAGATACTTTCAAATCAAAATTAGGGGATAGAGACCTTAATACCTTTTAAAAAATAGTAACCTCTTCAAGGTTTTCTACAAGACATCTGATGATGTTCAAAATCTCATAAACTCTTTGTAGAAAGAATGCCATAATATCTTCTTCATTCATCTTGAGACTTTCAAATTACCTTCTGTGAATCGATAACTTTGACAACTTAACCTTTGAATCTTCTTCAAAAATAGTCTTCAATTTATCCTATATTTACTTGGTAGATGTGCAATGAATTACTTTGGTGAACTCATTTTCTATAAGACCATAGGTGATGGCATTCATTACCTTATAATTATTCTCAAATAATTTTTTATCTATATTACTAGATGAAGTAGTAAGAACAACATAACCATCCATAATAGATTGCCATGCATCAAACCCTACGGACATAATGTATGTCCTTATCTTGACACTCCAAAATGCATAATTGGATCCATTGAACATTGATGCTTTCTTAGTAGAGAAATCACCTTGCCCATTCTGACTAGCCATTATACCTTGGATCACCTTCAAAATATCAATACTTTACCAAAGGACCTTACTCTGATACCAATTGTTATAAGTATAGTCCATTGAGATGGGGGTGAATCAATGGCGGTAAATAATCTAATTCAATTTCCAAATACTTAAGCATTCAATACAATCATTTATGAATCATACAGATCATTCATAGTAGTGAATAATGAATAAAATGCAAGATAACATACATAACACAAGATCAACATGAGAAACCCTCTTGGGGAATAAAACCCACTCTCAAGCCTATAAACACATGGACTACTATCCTATAAGATGATCATAAACAAAAGACTGATCAAGTCCTTCTGACTAAGAACCTTGGTAAAGTCCTTCTGACCTAAGGCCTTTAGTGAAACAATAGTTCCACAAGGACCACCTACCCCTAAGATGATCAAGTCTTTCTAACTTAAAACCATGATCAAGTCCTTATGACCAGAGGTATTTAGTGAAACCCTATTTCATAAGGAGCAATTGTCCCTAAGGAAGATCAAGTCTTTTAGATCCTCCTTGAAAAGAACACTTTCACCTTAGAATTGATGTCTTCAACACCTAATAATGGACCTCTTGATTATATGATTACTGCATAAACTCTCTCTCTAACTCATACATGCATCTAACATAGGCATGCCACAATCTCTCTCCTTCACTCAAACAGTCCTCATATGCACACTCAAATCTCTTCACACAACTTCAAATTACAAAAACACTATACTATCATCGGAAACATGATCTACAAATCATACACATAGTCCTTAATGTTTTCTACTCAACAACCCAACATCTAGTCACTATTAATCTCCTATGTTATCCTTTTCTCTCCAAATCTCTCACATATAAGTCTCTCTTAAATCTCTCCCAAGTCCCTCGCTCATAATTTTTCCACATAAAATCTTACCCTCAAAGTCTATAAATCACCAACTTTGATTTCACTATATATAGAGCTATCATGAATTATCAAGTCTACATTAATCCTTTTCAGCCATAATACATGCCTTGACCCTTAAGTAATCTCACATAGGTCACACTTAAGCACAACACACTTTCAAATAGGCCTAAGTCACTTTTAGGTCCCATGGAGACCCATTCAACTCTTTGACACTTCTCCGAGCTTAAAAAGAACATAAGATGATTTAAAAATTGCATAGGTCCACTCTTTATGTCCCTTAATACATCCTAAAATGATCACAGTCACTCATTCTCACCTCTACATATGCTCAAACATCTCAAACAAAGACCTTATACATAGGAACACCATTACTGAACATATAGTCAAATTCTTAAACATTGTTAATACTCAAAAAAGATTGAACACACCTCTGAAATACTCAAAAATCATCCTCATATGGTCTAAAACATTCCTAAATAGTAAATTCATCATGAAACATTGAAACAACATTAAAAAAATCTCAAATATCCTTCTCAAGTCACTTGCAAAACAAACACAAACATAGTCAACTTTTAGACTCAATATTTTTAACTATAATCATTTCCAGATCTTCAAATCTATATACAAATACACCTTGGATTCCTTTACCACTTTTTTTAATAACATGAGAAAAATCATATTCTATCAAAATATATGGACAAATTATTCAACACTAGTTTTTCCCTTAGCAAATGCAAATATTCAAATGACAACGGTCATAGTTAAACCTCAAACACAATGCTTGCATCTCGTGTCTTTATTGCTCAAATAAAGTACACTCTATAAATCTTATTCGATCTTCAACACATAGGTGACAATTCTCAAATGTTAAACCTCTATCACTTTTACCTTATCTCATGCAATCTTGAAATGTTGACTCAATGCACTCCGTCGATCTCTATAGATTAGTCAAGTCTTTATCATGCAGCTTGCACCATTTGATTAATCTGTATGACCACCTCCTCATTATTGGACCCTTATCCTATACCTTTTCTTAGTTTTTAAACATCATGTACTTATCCTCATCTCATTACTTCTTGACTTCTTAGAGCAACGTGCATTGTCGATCTTGCTCAAACTTTAACATGTGCAGAAATGACTATGGGAACCATTGAAATATACTTGGAAGGCTAACTTTGCACCTCAATAACTTCTTCTGTGCTTATTTTCATGATCTCAAATTTGGACCATATGATATCTTCATATATTTGAAACCAAACATATGTCAAACTACACTTGAAACCTTCTCACATGTGAGGTATATCACCATTAAAATGCCTTCTCAAAAACTTCTGTCACAAAGCCAACTATGCTTAGAATTTATTTGAGAGACCAACTTTGCTCCTACATAAATTTTGTAATGTTTCAGTGCATGATCTCAAATATAGTGAAAATTAACTATGATAAAAACTCAACAAACTCATGTTATTAGTTCTCTTGAAACATCCACACGTGTGAGATATAACTTCATCAATATGCTTACATGACTCTTTTTGGCCACATGCAAATTTGGCTTAAGTATGAGAAAATAATGAATTCTAACTGAGAATCTAACTTTGCGCCCTCATACCTTTGATCATGCTTCAATGCATGACTTGAGATCTATCACATAAAAATCAGGGACTAATGTGATCATAACCATATGACCAACTCCCCTTGACTCATTCCCATGTGGTAATGGTGACATCATCAAATTACCTACTCAAATTTTCTACCACTAGACCCAAACTATCTAGATGAAAACTATGGACTACCATATGAATTCCACTTATGAACACAATATCTCAAGGTATATACAACATCTTATGGAGTTTTTTCACATGTTCTAATAACCATACTTATCCCTGAACATCTCTAATCATGCCAAAACTAAAGAACACCCAAGCCTCCTTTAATCACACTAGAACAAGCACATTGCACACTTTATCATTGTCACATAGACTATCAAATCACTTCATCCACTCACAAAGACACCTCTATGACATCACCATGACATCACTAACAACTATCCAATTATCACATGTTATTTGCCTATCCAAATGTGTTCTTATAACATAGTATTATGAAGGATATCATCAGTATTCTCTCATTAGTGGAATACAAAACCCTAAATCAGATAACTCAATGAAAAAAACCACTTTGCCTAATTACTTGAGTGAGAAATAATGAAACTAGATCAAATATAAATAGAAGATAAATAAAATACTACATTTACCTTCTTTGTCAAGTGGTGTTTGTTTGTTGTCATATAAGAGTGTCCATTCTTAACTTTTGTGTCTAATTGAGTCTTTTATCAGTGTGTTTGTTTTGTGGGTATCACCTCTCCTTATCCACCTATGGCTTGGCTTGGTTTGGCTTGGCATGTGATAAAAAAGCTTTCTAGAAACAAGTTGGTATTACTTCTTTTCACATAAAAGATTCTTGTCTCTCAATAATTTAAAATGATAAGTTTGGCTTGAGATCTTCTTGGAACAATAATAATGGCACTTGTATTTACAGGTTCCTAACCCTAACTCAAGCATAGCTAGGTAGATATAACTATGGTTAAGTTAGGAAGGTGACAAGCAATTAATATTTGGGATAGAGGTCCCATTTATTATGCATGAATCACCATTTTTGAATTTAAGGCATTTATGAAGATATTTCTAATTCCTTGACTTTGAGGATGATGAAATCAGCATGACCTTATTTTTATTGAAATTTCCTTTTTATAAAATAGAAATTCACTAATTTAAAATGGAGTTTTCACTTAAGCAGTTAATTGGATTTGCTTAGTTAATTAATTCTGCATAGGATTTTAGAACTTCAGGAATTGGTTAAGTGCCCCTACTTAATGGGTCAAAAGGTTAGTTTGTCAATTTACTAGGTCACAATTTTAATGGAGATGAATATATGGTATATTACTATTGAATACAAGCTAATAACCAAAATAGGAATGCCTCAACATTATTCTAGGTGCTAACATCGGATGTGCAAATGAAATTAGGTTGTTTAGATAATTCTAGGCTTAATTTAAATCATTTTCTAGAATTAATCTGATATCAGTTTAGACATGGATGCAACTGAGATGAGGTGTCTATAGTTTCAAGTTATGGACTTATAGCTAGATGTCCCAAAGGTAGAAATGTCAATTGGAAAATAAGAACTTGTCTCTTCACTATAAAAAAGTTACATTTCAAGACCCACTACTATAACTTGTACCATGTATTGGTCCTAAATATTCCATTGATGTGATATGGGGTAAATTATATTGGTTTTACATGCACATGAGGGTTCTTCAAGTTCATTCTAATGAATTATGGTTTCCATTTTATGCACGCTTAAAGGCGGGATTAAAAACTATATTCTTATTGTATTGGAAAGGGAATTATTGAGGCCAAAATAGGTGGTGGGTCTCTCAACTGGACATGATAAAAATCTAAGAATCTAATCCTAGATGTTATCTACCACCTTGGAGTCTTAGCAATGCTAGTTTTAATCCATCAAGCACTAGAGTTGGAGTTATCAAACTGCAACTTTAACTTTGACAACATTTGTTATCAATGTTTTCATGCTATTAAACAATAGTGAAAGCATGCTTATCAATGGATTTGGACATCTTGGTCATGGTATAATATGTAATTTATATATGTGTTTAAAGTTATGTACTTGCACCTAGAGGTTCCAAAGGAAAAAATTTCAATTAGAGGATAAGAACTTGTCTCTTCATTAGAAAAAAATTACATTTTAGGACCCATCACTCCAATTTGTGCCAAATATTCATATTAAATGTTCCATTAACATGATCTAGGGTAAAATTATAAGGAATATACATTCATGTGAGGGTTATTTTATTTCATCCAAATGACTTACAATTTCCATTTTATAGACACCTGAAGCTAGGCTAAAAATTTGCATTGCTCTTGTATTGGGAAGAGCATTCTTAAGGCCATAATGGGTGGTGGGTCTTTCAATCAGGCCTAATCAAATTCCAAAAACATAGTCCTAGATGTTATCTACCACCTTGGACATGTTTTCAATGCCAATTTTGAGCCATGAAGCATCAGAGTTGGAGTTTTCTAACTATAGTTTCAACTTTGATGACATTTGTTGTCAATTTTTACACACTCTTGAATAGTAGTGAAAACATGCTTCCACATGGATTTGGATGCCTTGGTCATGGAAAAACTTGTAATTTTTTTCTCTAGACATTTTTGAATTGATGTACTTGTACTTGGAGGTCGTAGAGGTAGAAATGCTAGTTAGAGGATAAGAGCTTTTCTCTTCACTATAAAAAAATTACATTTCAGGACCCATCACTATAACTTATGCCATGAATTTTTATCTAAGGTTACATTTATTTGATCTAGGTTGAAATTATATGGATTAAAAATATATATGATGTTTTTTCTAGTTCATCTAAATGAATTACAATTTTTTATTTTATGCACACCTAAAGTTAGGCTAAAAAACTACATTTTATTGTATGAGGAAGGGCATTATTGAGGCCAAAATGGGTGGTGGGTCTCTCTATCAAGCATGATCAGTGGAAAATAACCAATTACTATATGTTATCTACCTCCATGGAATTTTTGGAAATGACATTTTTGATCCATGAAGCATTGGATGTGGATTTCTCTAACTACAGCTTCAACTTTGACAACATTTGTTGTCAGTTTTTCCACAATCCTAAATAGTAGTGAAAATATTCTTCCAAATGGATTTGGATGATTTGGTCATAGGATAAAATGTAATTTTATTAGATATATGTGTTAAAATTTATGTACTTGAACCCAGAGATCCCAGAGGTATAAATTCTAGTTGGAGGACAAGAACTTCTCTCCTCACTGTAAAAAAGTTGCATTTCAAGACCCATCACTGTAACTTGTGCCATAGATTTATCTCTAAGGTTCCATAAATGTTATTTATCATGAAATTATATGGATTATAAATTCATGTGAGGTTTCTTCTAGTTCATCCAAATTACTTATGGTTTCCATTTTATGCACACCTAAAGTTAGGATTAAAACTACATTTTTCTTGTAATGGGAAAGGCATTCTTGAGGTCAGAATGGGTGGTGAGTATCCCAATTAGAAATGATTAGAGGCTAATAACCTAGTATTTTATGTTATCTACCACCCAATACATGATGAAAATTCCATTTTAAATCCATAAATCATCAGAGGTGGAGTTCTCAAATTGTAACTTCAACTTTGAGAATATTTATTGTTAGTGTTTCCACACTCTTGAGCAGTAGTGAAAACATGCTTATAGGTGTATTTGGATGTCATGGTCATGGCATCACATGTAATTTACCTATCTATATATGTTTAAATTTATTTAATTTCACCTAGAGGTCATAGAGGTATACATTCTAGTTGAAGGATAAGAACTTGTCTCTTCATTGTAAAAAAGTTGTATTTCAGGACCCATCACTGCAACTTGTGCCATAGATTCATATCCAAGCTTCCATAAATGTGATATAGGTTAAAATTAGAGGGATTACAAATTAATTTTATGTTTCTTTTGATTCATACAAATTACTTATAGTTTCCATTTTACTTATGCCTAAAGTTAGTCTAAAATTTTGCATTTTTCTTATTTTGGGAAGGACATTCTTGAGGCCAGAATGGGTAGTGGGTCTCTTGATTGAGAATTATCATAGGAAAATAACCTGGTCCTAGATGTTATCCATAACCTTATACATGTTTTTAATTCCATTTTTTATCCATGAAGCACTAGAGGTGGATTTTTCCAACTACATTCTCAACATTGGCAATATATATTGTTAGTGTTTTTGTGCTCCAAAACAATGGAATGGATATATGATGAGAAGAGAATAAATTTCAAATATAAATGTAGTGTAAAGGGAGACAATATAGTATATGAAGTAAAACAAAAGAGCTATAACCACCAAAATATTCCAAGGCCTTATGAGACATGAGAATTATAATCTTGCACTACTTCAAAGGGCCAAAGAAGAGTCCAAACAAGAATTCAAAGCATCGTCAAAGAGATAACATACCAAAGGAGGAGGTATAACATAACCACTTCATGAAACATGCAAAAGTAAAATTTATAAGGGCATATGGATAAGTTATGCAAGAGATGAGTATTTCATTATTTTTTTCAATTGTACTTATAATAAAAATGTGGTATGTATGTAAATTCAATTAATACAAAATGTGAATATCAAGTCCCAAATGATATTAAACTAGTGTAGAAAGGGTATCCATATTAGAATATTGACGAATGGTATATCCCAATCATGAGAGGTACTTCATAACAATATATGACTCTATCTCAAACATTATACTCCTTTCTCCCATATAGTCTTAATTGTAATGCATATTGAAAGATTGTAAGTTTGTATTAATAAATTACATGAAGGAAATATTAAATATGATCATATCTAAATATGGCATACAACAATAAAATTTTATTTTTATAATAATAATTAGATCCAAATTGTATGTGGAACTATGATCACAACAAATTGTGAACATATATATGTATTCATAAAGTTAAAAAATGCATACAAAAGAAGAAAATAATATAATGTAAGATGAATGCCATAAAGTATAAAATTTCAATAATGCATATATTTCCATATATATGTTCAAAAAAATTACATCATCTAACAACATAATCTAATTTCAGGTGAATGTTTTATAGAAATATAATGCTAAAAATGCATACATTTCCATATAATCATACAAAATTACATCATCTAATACATTATACTCATCAAATAGTCTCCCTCTCTTTTCCTTCCTTGAATAAGACTCTCCCTAGGATGCCCTACTCATAGGGAGTTACCTTAGATGCCTTGGATTCTTTCAATGTTTGACTATGGGTCCTTCTATGCTCATAGCTTACCTATAACTAAACCTTTTCTAATACAAATATTATTAGAAAATTTATATAATATACATGCAACCAAGTTTAAAAATTAATTTCAAACTAGAATACAAAGATAATTTAAACATGCACTTACTGTAATCTCTTGGTCATGATCAATATGCACTTGATGCTCAACATGATTAGTGACAAGTCAAGGTGCACAAATAGGTATGTGAAATAGGGAGAAACATGATAAGGTTACCTACTAATGTTTTTAATGGGACTATTATATGTCATAGGAAAACCTTGCATACATTATACATTCACATAAGTTATACTTGCCCAAGTATGTATTAAAATTATTAAAACAAATCAATTTTTACAATTCAAAATTACAAGTTAACATGTACCTCAGTGAGTGCCTATGTAGATGACATTATAACAACAATGATATGTATATTTTATCTTGTATATATGGAGTGTCTAGTGTGGTCATTAGATAAACAAATAACCTTGCTTAGTTTTCTAAATGACTTAAGCTATTACATAGCATGCATGATTCACACAAGGGAAAAAACTTGAGGATTTGGAAGGTAAGTGCTGGTATTATAGGTAGCAATGACAATATTAAGTACTTAAGAAACACTATGAAGAAGAGATGATAATCAATAAAAATTTGAAGAATTAAAATAGGGTTGAAAAGGTGAAAGAACACCAACAATATAATTAGAATAAATAGGAGGAAGAATATATTTTGAAACAAATATGAGATACACATCATTAGAAATGGAAGGAGAATATCTAGAAGGTTGATCATTATTAGGTTATGGATTTTCTCTCCATATCTTTCAACAAATCTCACATATATAATTTATCTTCACATCACTACCATTCAAATTTTAATTTGAACATGTATGATAGTTAGTCAATAGAATAGATCTATATAAATAAAAATATGTACATAGTGTATAATATTAACTCAAAATTTTACCTTTGTATATGTAAATAACAATGAAACATGTAGTATTGGATGGCCCAAAAGCTAGCTTTGCATATGTAAACATCATCTGGATAAGATCCACAAATTCATTTTTGGATAGTGAAGATGTAGGCATTGTCTCTTTTTGCAACATAAAAATCACATATATATTATTTAATTTATATTTAAATTAATTGTTATATTTTAAATACAAATATAACTTAAATTTAACATGAAATTTATGTAAAATATACCTACATGTATGTAGTGACTAACATGTGCACACAAAATGTACATGTTAAAAACTCATCACTCGTGATTATAACATATAATAATTTAGATGCACCACCATCATCATCTCAAGGTCTAGTGAATATATCACCACAACATCTACAATGGTAAGGTTAGGCACACACACTAGGTGGAGTATCTCTAGTATCAGTCTCAAAAAGCCTACTCATATGCTGAACTAGTGTATCATTAGATGCACTAATTATATGCAAAGTGTCAATATCTATGACCTAATTCAATACATAAGGTATCTTAGGATAAATTAGATTTTAGGTATGGATCCTTATAGGTTGATTAGGTGCATGATATGCACCTAATTGATCCTACACAAAGCCTTTCCATCATCCCTGAAACTCACCATAGTCAAAATAGTTAGGAACCTTATTGAGGACAAACTCACAATAGAGTTTCCTTAAAAAATACAAAGGGACATTGTGTTTGTTACATGGTGGGTAATCAAACACCATCAACCATTAATCCTATAAATTGTTTCTAATCAAATTATGTTGGCATCAGTGGATTGGGAAACATTTACTAGAAAAGGTGCCTTTGTTTTAGATTAAGGTAAAAGCAGGTTTTGAAGGGGCCCCGAAACCCTATAACAGGAACAAAAGATAAAAGCATAACCATGCTCCAGAAAAGGCCATCCTAAATCCTACTAAAAAGTAGCAACAGAAACAGGTTATACCAGGATAACCTCAAAAAACCATAAAATAAACAACCCCCTAAAATCCCGTAAAATGCTCTAGTTATCTATTTTTAGGGGTAAAATCCAGAATAGTTGCCTGTCTGCCATCAGCAATATTCTGCAAACTTTCAAGCTCTCTAGTTTTCCTTATGGGTCTTCTTCTGGGTTTATCAGGAGAGCCAATATCTGGTTTCATCTTTCGATATTGTTCTTCACTTTTTTCGAGAGTATCCCTAGCATTACCAAGCAGTTTTGCCTTAGTTTTCTGGTCTTTTTTACTGCTTCTTGTTTCTACTCCTTTGGTATTTGTGTTTTTTTCTCCCCTTTTTCTTTGGTTCTCCTGAAGCTCCTCCAAAGGGATAACAATATTAGCCTCCCTAGACTGAGAAAGGAGAACATCTCCCACTTCAAAATTGTTTACTTCTTCAGCCAATTTTTCTCCTTCTTTTAATACACTTTTGTCATCAGCATCTCCTCTTTGCTCTTCTATCCTTTGTTTGCAAATGACTTGTCTTGATGAATCCATCAATTCTTCTATCCTTTGTTCAGGATTTTTAATATCTGTTTGCTGCCCATCTCCTTCTATTTCTGAAATTTCATTCTCAACAGAAAATTCCTTATACACCTCAGTTTGTGGATCTTGGGGTTCTTCACAAGAAGGCACTAAATCTGCCTCATCATCTAGATCTTTAGGATCTGCACTATTCTTTTGTTCTTGTCTGTGATCTTCCTTTAGTTTCCATTCTTCCTTATGCTGGATTTTTCTCCCTTCCAATACACCTCTCTAATTTTTTTTGATTTTAAATGGACAGTTTTTAATGAAGTGCCCCTATTTCTTGCAAGCATAGCAAGAATTAGGCAAATCTTCAAACAGTATCCCTTGAGTTTTTTTGCCCAGCTTGGATATTATATCCACTTTTTCTGGGATGTGATTCAAATCTGCCACTTTGACATAAAGTCTGGCACTTAAAAGATTAGATCTGGAAGCCGTAGCATTATCCACAGCCACAAGTTCACCAAAAGAGCTGACAATACCTTTAAAGATTTCCTCATGCCAGAACTCTAAAGGAAGTCCAGGAAGTCTAACCCAAATGGGAGTGGTTAAGAAAAAGGAATCTGATAGGTCCATATTGGGCTCCCATTTTTTGATTGTCAAAGAGCATTTACCGAAAGACCACAGTCCTCCACCCAGAATCATATTCATATCTTCCTTACAATTGAAAATAAATGAGAAAAAACCATTCGTCATTGGTGCCATTTCTATTTCTCCTCTAATTACCCATTTCCTTTTAACCATTTTTTTTAGAGTTCCCAGATCTGGTCTAGCTCCTAAGAATTTACCCACTAGGGTGAGATCCATGGCAGACATTGAGAAATCAATTAAAGGGTCTGGAATGAAAACTTGAAACTCACCTTTCTCCCAACAAGATTTTGCAGTCACCGGTGGGAAGATAGATTTTCCATTGGGTTTCTTACCAAACAGAGATGACCACTTCTTTTGCTCTGCATTCTCTGCCTTCCGCTCTTCTGCAAAATTTTCCTTATTAGTCTGCAAATTATTTTCCTCCTTTTCATGCTCTTGCCCTAACCCAACAAGAGTAGAATCCACTTGGGATGCACAAAACCCACTGAAGGGATTAGAAACACTCGAAAATCTTCCATTAGTTCCAAAAACAGCACTTTCTACCCCCAAAATTTTTCATGCACTTCCTGCAGTCCCTCCTGGATCTATACCTGCTGCCTATTTCTCCACAACCAAATTTTCTCTTACCTTCAACCCTGCGTGCTCCACCTCTGATCGGGCGCCTTCATTCTTCTGCCCAGAAAATTCAAATTCTGGGCGCACTTCCTGCGCACCCAGCGCATCCCGCTTATACATGGGCACAATCAATCATAAGTTGAAAAAGGTGCCTTTGTTATTGGGTCAATGAATAAAGCATAATTTAGGTATTTTGATATTTATTTATCCTTCACCTCACATGTTGACAAATTTTCAACATAGTAATCCCAATATCTATCCCTATATGATGTTCATATATTAATTCAATGTGTTATCGCGTCAACTTGACCTAATATTGACTATAGGATATTGGCCAAATAGGTGTGGTGAGTTTTGGTCAATGTGGGTTCCCTCATTGTCTTAATTATTTGTTCAATTTCTCTATTGTTTTTTACTATGTGTGTAACTAGATCATCTTAACTGCCTAAGGGATCTTATGGAATTGTATGAAGTTTAAAAGGGTTAGGCAAAGGGTTAAAAGGAGGGTTAGGAGGATGGTTAGCATGTCGGTCTCTTACAATGGAATGAAATGTTAAAAAAATAATATTTAGTAATTAAATAATGAAAATAAAAAATTACCAAAATATAATGTTAATATGTTTGGTTTTTTATTACTTATCTCCCTTCTATGGTGGAATTGTTAATTCGATGAGCTTGTGATTAATAAAGGTGCATTTTTGTCCTCCTCCAAGCATAATGCATTCATGTTTTAGCCAAGATAAGCATAGAGTAAATATGAAAATGAAAATAAAATGATTAATCCCATGGGTTGGGACTTTTTTTTTGTTTGTATTTTTAATAATGTTTGTTGGTTATTGAGACTGAAAATAATGCATACCATTATTTCCACTAAGCTTAATGTCAATAACACATGTGCATTATGTGGACTGCATAACACATGTGAATTATGGTTTATAAATCTTGATCCTAAATTTACATAATGCATACATGTTATGGTTATAACATGTACACTTTAGGCTAAATGTCCATATAATTTTCCCCCAGTTTCATGCAATTACTCCAATATAGGATCCACTTTCCAATGAGTTGTGAATTTTTTTTCAAGATTTAATTTTGAAATGCATAATTATTTACATGGATGTCTTAACCATTATCTCTAATCATAAATCATATTAAATGCATCATTTATATAAAATACTTGAGATATGTGGGAAAAAAAGACAAATTGGAGACAAATACAAACCTTAAAGTGTCAAACACAGAAATTATTATCCACATAAGGTAAAAATGGCCACATGGGCTATTAAATTTTAGGGTGTGTACTTTTAAAAACCAATAAAAATAAAGTAATAATTTTAAATGGTAAAGTTAGAATACCAAAAAATTATGGGTCTTCTCTTAGAAAGACATTCATGACTGATGGACATATCAAAAACCTAAAATATCATGATTGGCACAACATATTAAATCTATGATTTTTGTAATTTATTTTTGTGCTAGGTTATGGATTCTATTTGCATAAATAAATAATGAAAATATTTTTTCTATTTCACAACATATTTTCCTAACTAATTTAATGGGGAAGACTTAGTCTCAACAAAGATTTACATAAATATATCTATCAATTTTCACATATTTAAAGGTATTTAGAAATAATTAAAGTTATACACTAGATTTTATTGAAATAATTAAATTTTAATTATATTTAACATTTTTTTAATAGGTGTCTCTCATTGAAGTAAATACATGAAGACAATATTGCGATGTGGAAAAAAGACTTAATAATTGTTTGCATTTTTTAAAATGAGCTTCCTAAAAACTACATGCACATATTTTTTTCACATTATAATGTATTTAGTGGATGATGATGTTCTTCCTAGAAAGGTACATGAAAATATTGAAGGAGTTTTTTAAATAATTCACCCATCTAGAAGGCTTAATAGATGAGGAATATATTATTCATCAAACCTTGTTCTTTATCATTGAATACATTTCCAAGAAAAACAAATCCAATATTATGTCATGAATATGGGAAGAGTATTATGGATCTACTCTAAGAGAATTATTATTGGGAAAGGGTGTAAGTAATATAGTTGGTATGTGTGGAAAATTCTCATTTAAATTATTTTTTAGTAAATGTATGCACATAATATATGAGTTATTTTCCCCATTCAGATATTTTTTATGTCTCACACAATAGTTAATGATAAAATAAAAATAAACCAATTTATTATCCATAATATAGAAACATTGATCAAGTGGATTAAAGTATATGAATTAAAAAAATAACATGCAAGGGAGGACATAAATGAATTTAGGAGAATCCATGGGCATAAACTAGTTATACTTAAGGGTTTATAAGAATAGTATTGGCCCCAAATGTACACAATTAATAGGATATATGACTATATTCACATTTTAAAGGATAATTATGACCCAACCAATGTAGATGAACAACATTTTGGACATTTTATAAGGATTGGAATAATTTATACATATCCTTTGTGATAAATGCATAATTATTTTTTTTCAAACCATTTATTAAAAAATATATCTTGTTTTCTTTCCACTACTTTGTTAGGTTAAGATATATGATGGAATGTGGATGGAAAAACAATATTTATACGTAGAAAGAGTGGAAAATAAAAGAGTTGAGTACAATTAAATATTTTCTTTTAACATTTATTAGGATAGGTATATGAGATCCAAAGAAAAAATTTAATTGAGGTGAAATTAGATTAATTTGAGTTGATTCAATAAATAGTTTAGTTGAATAATAGAAGCCTCAAAATTGTGTTGTTAGAATGTAGATGATATGAGGTTTTTGATAGCACTATATCTATGAAGATATTTAAATATATGGCGTATATGCCATATACTACACTCAATAGCTACAAAAAAGGAAGAAGGCATTCACATTGCTTCAACATTGTTCACATCTTTAATTTATTTTTTCTTTATTTTATTAAAATTATTTTGCATTTATTTGTTCAAATGTATATATACATATGTATATATGTATATGTATATATATATATATATATATATATATATATATATTTTTTTTTTTTTTTTTTTTTTGTGTGTGTGTGTGTGTGTGTGTGTGTGTGTGTGTGTGTATCACATTATTTTCTCAAAATGCATGTATTTTTTTAAGATGTAAAGGACCCATACAAATGGAAGTGGATAATACATTGTCATCCTTGGGAATGTCATGTATACATGAATACAAGATTGAGATGTGGAAAAACAACTTACTATGAATTATTTACATTTTTTAAATTGAGCTCCCTAAAAACTACATGCACATAATTTTGCATGTTCTAATATATTTAATAAATGATGATGTTTTTTCCTAGAGAAGTACATGAAAAAATTGAAAGGGTTTTTTAAATAATTCACCCATCTATAGGTTTTAATATATGAGGGATATATCATTCATCAAAACTTCTTATTTATTATTGAAAACATTTCTAAGAAAAATAAATCCACTATTATGCCACGAATATGGGAATAAGATTGTAGATCTAAGTTAGGAGAATTATTATTGTAAGTAATATACTTGGTATGTGTTCCAATGAGATTTGGGTGAGTTGGTTAATTTCATTGGTAATTTTAATCCCAACCTAGTTTTAAAATATCAAGAAAGGTGTATGAGGCTGATTGTGGCCATTGGTTGTATTTCCAAGGTCATTGATGGTCATTGGTTATTCTTGAGGCTGGTAGTGGCCATTGTTGGTAATAGTTAGTATACATGGTAATATTTGGTATATATTTGGTAATATATGTTATATATTTGATATTAAAGTGGTTAATAAATTTTATGAGGATGTAGGCCCCGAATTGTGTCCTAGACTAATCCACACTCCGATCAAAATTTATTACCTAACCAAAAAAATATACTTGGTATGTGCAGAAAATTCTCTTTTAAATTATTGTTTAGTAGATTCATGCATATAATATATGATTTATTTTTCCCATTCAACTATTTTTTATGTCTCATAAAATGGTTAGTGATAAAATAACTATAAACCAATTTATTATTCATAATATAGAGTCATTGATCAAGTGGATTAAAGTATACAAATTAAAGAACATCCAAGGGAGGACATAGATGAATTTAGGAGAATACATGAGAACAAAATAGTTATACCTAAGGGTTTATAAGATAAATATTATCCCCAAGTGCACAAAATTAATTGCCTATATAACTATCTTCAAGTTTTAAATAAGAATTGTGATTTGACTAATGTAGACGAAGAACACTTGGACATTGTAGAAGGATTGGAATAATTTATAAGTATTCTTTGTGATAAATTTATAATTATTTTTTTAGAAACCATTTATTAAAAAAATATCTTGTTTTATTTCTAGTATATTGTTAGGTTAAGATATACAATGTAATATGGATTGATGAACAATATGTTTATGTAGAAAGAGTGGGTACTAAGAGAGTTGACTATAATTGTGGAGTTATTGTTAACTTTGATTAGGCTAGTTATAAGAGATCCAAAGACAAAAAATTAATTTAAGTGGAATTGGATTAATTTGGGTTGATTCAATAAATACTTTAGTTGAATGATATAAGCCTCAAAATTGTGTTGTTCTAATGTAGTTGTTATGAGGTTTTGAGGTCACTAGATTTATGAAGATATGTAAATATATGGTTTATATGCCATATATTACACTCAAAAACTACCAAAAATGAAGGAGGCATTCACATTGATTCAACATTATTCATACGTTTAATTTACATTTTTTAATTTTATTAAAAAGCATTTTTTATTTATTTGTTCAAGTGTGTGTGTGTGTATATATATATATATATGTGTGTGTGTGTATATATATATATATATATATATATATATATATATATATATATATATATATATGTTTTAAATTTTCCTCCTCTTGGGTTTCATAACTCATGTATTCACATCTCTTTATTAATACTTTCATGGTATGCATTAAAAACACCTTATTCATCTTGTTCATCATCTTCATTATATTGTAGATCTTGTGGATGGTCATTCATACCTCATAAATATTGAGTATCATATGCATGACATGCCTAAAGATGATAATGTATTGTCCACTTCAATTTGTATGGATCCTTTACATCTTTAAAAAATGCATGCATTATGAGGAAATAATGTTATATATATATATATATATATATATATATATATATATATATATATATATATATAACATTATTTCCTCATAATGCATGCATTTTTTAAAGATGTAAAGGATCCATACAAATTGAAGTGGACAATACATTATCATCTTTAGGCATGTCATGCATATGATACTCAATATTTATGAGGTATGAATGACCATCCACAAGATCTATAATATAATGAAGATGATGAACAAGATGAATAAGGTGTTTTTAATGCATACCATGAAAGTATTAATAAAGAGATGTGAATAAATGAGTTATGAAACCCAAGAGGAGGAAAATTTAGAACAATCATGAACCCCTAAATTTGGATGAGGATGAAGATAAATGTATTGGTAATGAAGACCATGATGATGATTGTCAAGTGGATGATGATGATGAATAAGATAATGATAATGTTACATTAGCTTCTTATTTCCCCAAATTATACATAATTATATTGGTATAATTATACAATACCATTTTTTATCAAAATAAAACATAGATATAATGAAATAAATTCATTTGTATTAATAATAAATGAAACAACCAATTTAAAAATAAAAAATGCATTTTTTTGTCTTCATATTATTATTTAGAAATTATTAATCCTATATCAATTTTTATGAATTATTTTGACATGTCTTCAATTACATATTCAACTATTACACATTGAGAAAGTTGTTGGCACTATCACTTTGGGTGAATATAACTAAGGTAAATTACCTCAAACACTTGAAAGGAACCTTAAAACATCTTTTCTTGACTACATAAGTGTACAAATTTAGTAGTTATATATTGAAGAGCCCAATTGTCACAAAATTGCTCCACAATCAATTGGTTATTCAAGTGAATTTGTATTTATTTGATGATGTACCTTACTATAAGCTACATCACTATAGTCAATGTGTGGTATTAAAATTTGTTTAATTTTGTTTTGTTGTGTTGGAAAAAAATATTTTTTCCACACTTTATCACCTTCCCATACACATCATAAAAATTATAACCAATGGTCACATCTTGATTGTTTCTCAAACATGTCATTGATTGTTTCTCAAACATGTCATTGATATATCTTGTCTATAGATTTGATATCATATTTGGATCACCTAAATCTATAAAAATTATTTTGGTTCACATTTTGATGTATGTAATACAAAATAAAAAATATCATATAATTTAAATATCATAAATGCAACTGATTGTTGTAGAAATAGTTACATAAATAAAATCGAATCATAAAAATACCATAAATAAAATTGAATCATAAAAACACCACAAATGAAATAGCTAAACCAATAATTGATTTTCCTCACTCCTTCACCCCAATAAATAATAGGTTTTAGATTGAATTTTAAAATTATAAATTATGTACAATGTGACTCGATTAGGTATCAGTGTCAAGTATTTTAATTTTAATATATCTTTCAATTCATGTCATGTACTTCTTCATGTAATTGATTGGACTAGAATTTAAAAAGATGTACAATGTGACTAAATTGTTTAAGGGTCAATTTCAATTTTTTTAATTCTAATGTATATATTAATTAAACTCATGTACAATATAACTAGACTTTAAAATGATGTATAATGTGATTCAATTATTTAAGGGTTATTTTAAAGTGTGTTCATTCCAATTTATTTGTCAGTTCAACTCATGTATTTATTCTTACAATTTATTGGAATAGACTCAAAAATATATACATAATGTGATTCAATTATTTATAGGTCAGTTTTAGGTGTATTAATTCTAATGTATGTATCAATTCAAATAATGTACTTCTTCCTACATTTGATTAGACTAGATTAAACAAGTTGTGTTTATTATTTATAGAATGTTTTTATTTTTATTTTTAAAATTTCTTTAATGAAAAATATTTTAATATTAGTGTTAATTTTTTACTAATAATTGTAAATAATTTTAATGATTGTGGTTCTTGCAATCACTAGCATAAATATTGATAGAATCAATGCTACAATAACATCACTATTTATGTAAAAGTTAACCATAAATTTAGAACACCCCATCCAAAAGTATATGGTGTAAAATATTTTTTTGATTTATATAACTTATAAAGGTACTAATTATACAACATATAGGATAATTATGAAGGTATAGTTGTTACTATTTTTTGAGTTGTGAAGTCATTGAATTTTTTTAACATTGGATGAAAAAAAATAAGGAAATAAAAAATTAAAGACAAAGGATTTAAAAATATGAGGGAGCAATAATATGTCATGCCAAAAAATTGACACAATAGAAACACACAAAAAAACATGTTGATATTTTTTTCATAGTGTGCCATGCACATTCTACATAATTGCACTGCCCAAATGATAACTAGGCAATGCACAAGTGGATGCTCTAATCAGCCTACATGCTCTCGCTCGAGCTTATAACTATCTAACCAGTCCTAATGGGCCCCATAGCTATAAGTAAAAAATGGATGCACAATTAAACAGAGTTGGGTTTGAGAAACTACCAACTCATAATGGTGTTCAAGGAAATTTTTGAGTGATTCTAACCAATCACAAGGCTTGGTTTGACTTGTCATAAATTATGTCAAATTTTGTGTTTACTTGGATTATATGAAAGTGCTTTAAAATATATCATTAATTCTCCATATGACATAAAAGGGTGCCTAAAATATCTCATTTAATCCCTATATACACTTTATTTATGTCACTTTGGTGTCATCATTAATTGTCAAAACCAAGTTTTTGTATCAATGACCAATTCAAAACCAATTCTTTAAAATATATAAAATCATCAAGATAGCCATAAATTTTATCCCAGATCATGACAATAGATACCTAATTTGGAAAATGCACTGCATCATAAAATACAGATTGTCAACAACATTTTGAAACATCTTGTTCTATAATAAATATCACCTTATTTCAATTAAATCAAATAACTAATCAATATTAAACATTTAAAAAGGGACCACATCATCCTAATCACATTTTATTATCTAATTTATCAACTAATTAATAAATTAATAATGGGAAATTACATGGAATGCACATCATATTTACCAAAATTGAATAAATCATAATTTCATGCATCACTCATCAACTTGGAAATTTAAAAAAACATATTCCAAAATTCAAAGTGTCCTTCATAAGGTAAATTCAATGAAGGGTTAAAAGTATGCAATAAATTTCTATGACATTCACTTACACACTCCAAACTCTCATAAGTAGATATTCTTACATTTTTTTAAACACTATGTCATATCATTTAATTTTCATCTCCCATTGTAAGATTGATCTCCATATAATATCAATGGAAATAATTGATCTTAAAAATATATAAATGAAAGGGAAACCTTCCATTCTCAATAATATTTCAATTGATAATCAAGTGTTATTTAAATCTTCATACAAAGTTTCAATCATCCTCATCACCATAATCCAAACATCAATCATGTAAGGGGAGGCGTTATCGATTTTACCATGTGTCTTGTGAAATCCTTTGAAACTACATATGATCACATCATAATTTTAGAAATAATATCACAAGAAAGGTATTACAATTGTGTTTGATTTTCTTATTTGAATTACATTATTATTAATCTTGTTCAATTTGAGGGCCTATGCTTAGGTTAATGGTAGAATTTTAATTTGAATTTTATTTTCTACTAATTGAGCTAACATTTTTTTCATGATGTTACATATGGCACACCCTATGGGACTCATAACCAACAATCAACATTAACATCATTTTATCCACTTTTTAGTCCAAAATTCAACATTAATTTCTGACAAAATTCCTCACTTTTTCCCAAAAATATTTTAAGTTTATGTCCTAGACTCCTAGTGGAAAAACTCTATATAACAGTGGAAACATGAGGAAAAAAAGGTGAAAACACACTATGTAGTAGCATAAATTCCTTTTTGACTATGTTTTCAGGGATTGATAGAAACACTCTGCACTTTGGTGAAATCATGGTGTAGAGTGGTGGAATTTATTATGTTTTTCATAACTATTGTTTTGTATAATTTATGGAAACAAGGTTTGCATCAATGAAAACACTCTATTCAATAGCATAAACGTGACTAGTATTAATTATAATGCATTTTATACTTTCTATTTATTGATTTTATGTAATAGTGAAATGATTATTTATAGTAGATAAATAGTTATTGGTCATAACAAAAACATGATTGGTAGTAGCAGGATTGATAATGTAATAGTGAAATCATGTTGTTTATTTTATGTGTCTCTATATTTATACAGAATGGAAGAATCAATCTATGTAGTAATGAAATCAATATGTGTAGCATTGGAATCTCCCTATCTATAGAATGGTGGAATCACTTTGTGTAATGGTGGAATCACCATAAAAATGGTGGAATCATTGATAGAGAATCGAATAATTTAGTTGAAAAACCTACATGCTTGTCACAGATAAAAATATAAGACTAATAATCTATTTTTTTCAAATTCTAACCCATCAAAGTCAATAATTAACCAAATAAATACTCACAAACACTTAATTTTAGTGATTTATAATGAACAAAAACTTTTAGTACTTAAAAAAAAATTGTTTGTATTTTATTGAGTGTTATGTTTTGTGTTTTCAATAGTTCAAGTGTGTATGCTCTCCCCTTATCCAATTTCAATCTCTTGGGTGATCAAAAACACTTTGGTTGTCTTCCCAAAGAGAACATTATGTATGTTCTCCTCTTATCCCTTGTGAGAACATGAAGATCACAAATAGCCTATTTTCTTTTTTTTGTTTTGGCTACATGAATCCTCGGGTCATGGTGATAGGGATTTCATCCCCTAGTGTATATACCAACCCCATATTTTTTTGAGGTGTAAAAACTAGGAATGAGTTTTCATTATTATTTAAATGGTTGTGTGTGTTAAGCACACTGTGAAGTGAGGAGCTTTGATCCAACACACAAGACCCAAAAACACTCCTAAAAAATTATTTCCTATGACACTACACTAAAATATCATGGTTGGATTGGAATTGAAGGGAGAAAAACCTTTTGTGAATCCCAATATCACCTCTTTCATGGAATTTGGCCCTATCATACCACAACATATATAGGGGGTGTACCTATTTGATCCTAATTTAACTAGCTTAAAACCATTTAGCTAAAAAAATAATTAGTTTGGGTAAAACAACATTCCATAAGATTACTCACCACATATAGATGCCTAATGATGGTTGGGAGACCACCCTAGTCACCACTTTATATGAGTAGATTGATGAGTCGATTAATTACATTATCTACCTATTATTACTAGCATAGGGCTTATTTATTGCATGCAGTTGTTTGAGTGTTGTTTATACCCATATCTTGTGAAAATCCTTACACATCAAATAAAATTTATTACCTAAGTCCAAATTTATCATGTCCAACTACAATGATACACTACCCATATTAAGGAGTTACTCTATTCAAATCAAACATCTTATGTCCAAATTGCAACATTTTTCAATCTAATTCAAACCTTGTCCAACATCAAATCAAGTCAACTTTGACCAAGGTAAAACCAAATTAATTATTCCAAAGTCAAACTTTTAATTCAAAACAAGTCAAAATTTTCAAATTCCAACATCAAACGCCAACTTTTTAAATCAAATCAAAAGTCAAAGTCAAATCAAATTTAGGTAAACTATTCCAAGTCAAAAAATTTAAATGTCAATTTTTGAATTCAAAATAAGTCAAGTTAAAGGTCAAACTTAATCCAAATCTTAATTCAAAATTCAATTTAAGCTAAACATATATCTTTGACCAAGTTAAATTCAAAGGTTAAACCTAATCTGAATCCTAAGTTAATAGTTAACTTGAAGTCAAACCTTAATTCAAAATTAAAAATTGAATCAAAGTCCAATTTAAATCAAGTCAAATGAAGTCAATACATCCAAACTATACTTTTGATACATATATCAAACATCTTTTTGTGACCAAGTTAAACATCCAAGTGCATGTTAATGTCAAACATTTCTAAAACACATAAAACATCCCAAATTCAAAGTATCAAGCAAACTTGTTCAAAGACATAAATAAACATCAAAGGTTGGAAAAAAATCAAAATTAAACATTAAAAAATCACAATTCCAAAAATATTGAAAGTTGAGATTAAAACTTAACTCAAATTTGGTTTCTAAATATAAAGGTTAACCCAAATTGAATTGAATAAGTACATCATAATCCATATCCAAACTTGAGTTCAATTTCAAATCAATTCAAAACCCAATTCAATCTTGATTCAAAGATGAAGATTATAAACATGTCTAAATACACAAGAAGTGGGGCTTCATACAATCCTACCTTTGATGATTATTGGAGTTATAATCCACTTATTCAAAATACTAAAGATCAAACTGATAGTGGGGTGTATCAACAAGGATACAAAAATAAACCACCTCAAACATATCCAAGAGTGGAGTCTAGTAATGATAAAATTAACCATGAAGAGCTTAATTTGAACAAGGAATCTTCGAGCATAAGGATGATGTCCATTTAATATTCCTATAGTTAGGTGTGAAATTTTGTGTAGGGTACTCCATATAAAATTTATAAACCCTTGTTTACCCACATGAGGAAGTGGTCCAAGGTCAACAATAAGACAAGGCTATTTTTAGTCAAACCCAACATCAATATCATGCCAATGTAAAAAATATTGAGTCTTCTATCAAGGGAAATAAATTTAATAAATAACCACCACTTTTGATGCTAATCAAGTCATGAATGATAAATTTCAAAATGTGACCCAAGTACTTATAACTTTGGCCTCTACCCTAAATTCCACTCAATCCAATAAACAATTCCCATACAATTCAATACCATCTAATCAATAATCATAATAATGAGTACCATCCAGTCTAATTCCCTCTAGTCAATAACAATAACAATAAATCATGTATGGTTAGCAAAATCCATCTAATCAACATAAAATTCCCACCAAACGCAAAAATAGGGTATTTATCCCCATATCTAGTTATAATCCACCTATCCAATCTAATTTTCCTTTCTAACCTCATAATCATTCATTACATTATCCCAAAACCCATTTTTTTCTAAATAGTGTCAATAGATGAAAGATGTTATTCAAGTGTTAAGCACAAGATATACTGAGAGGGGGGTGAATTAGTATATCATATATCTTATAAAACTTTCCCTTAATCAAATTCCACTTAACCAAACATTCAAGATATGCAATAAAACTGAAACAATAAACACACCACAAGATAGAGAGAGACACCAAATATAACTTGGAAACCCAATGTGGGAAAAACCATGAAGAACAATCTCAAGTATATGAATGAGTACCAACTCAAACAATATTTTCAAGCACCAACTTTTAGGAGCACCAACCCCTTTGTTGAGCACCAACACAACAAATATTCATGAGCACCAACCCACAGGAGCACCAACCCCTTTGATGAGCACCAACACAGCAACAATTTGTGAGCATCAACCCACAGGAGCACTAACCCCTTTATGTATATGACACAACTATCTCTCAATGTTGTTATCTCAACAAATGATAGTTCATTACAACATCTCTTTCCTCTCTCACCTTTGCTCTTCTAAGCTAGATATAACAAATACAAATCATATTCATCTCTCACAATGTTCTTCTAAGCTAGATATAACAAATACAAATCAAACTCTATCTTCCATATTACAAATGGCTTCTCAAGCCTTTATTTATAGCTTTCCAAATAACCTTTGGCCTTCCCCCTTTGTGACCCTTCACTCCTCATCGAAAATGGTGCCAAACTTATATGACCCTTCATATCCTTGTCTTTGAAAAGTCATGTGGTGACCCTTCATGAGCAAAAATGTCCTTCCCTCTTTTGTCTTTACCTTGGTGACTTTTTATATTCCTCAAAGTGTCCCTTCATGAGAAATTGTGCCCTTCCTCTTTTTTCTTCACTTGGTGACTCTTGTAATTCCCCAAGATGACTCTTCATGGGAAAATGCATCCCATTCTTCTTTTGTCTTTACCCCGTGACTCTTTGACTTCTCCATGGGCCCTTCTTTTGTCTTATATGCAACCAAAAATATATTCATTAATATTAAATAAATATTAACACACATTAGCCAAGATATATATATTACAAACATTATTAAATGCAATAGGGCCTTTATCACCAATAATGCTAGACCTTTGACATTAATGACAATATTTCCAACATCAAGGACTACAAATGGGGAACCAAAGTAAAAATTTTGTCTTTTAGGAATATGTCCTTACCCATTGTATAAGAGTATTATTAAAATCCATTTCCCACCTCATTTTGAGGCTCCAAAACTTAACAAATATAAATGGAAATGATACCTAAGAGAACATATTCAATAATTATTTTTGGATTTCTAAGAGGTGGCATATAAAAACATCCATTTGCTTTTCTTGTTCCCTCACAGTTTAGGTAGCCAAGCATTGGAATGGTTCATCCACTTGCCTAAATGATTAGTTAAAACATTTGATGAATTTTCTAAACACTTTTTCAAGCATGTGTCTTATAACATGTAACATGAGTTGATCATGGTTGACCTTTGTAATACAAAATAACAAAGTGGGGAGAGCTTTGTAGCCTTTTTACAGAAATGGAAAGGCTTGGCCAATAAGTTTTCTCATTCTCTCCCCAAAAAGTAGCTAGAAAACACTTTTTACACCAAATTAAATGCATAAAGTAGCCTTTCATTTATGACTACATGGTGCCAATACCTTTTATTAAATTATTGAAACGGGTGTGAAAATTGAAAAGGCTTTGATTAAAAGGGGGTTGATCAAATCTCAAAATCAAGATCAAGTATGTACTTCATCAAAAAAACCTATGTTTAATAAGAATAAAAATGTATTAAGTGATGGTGTGATTGAGGTAAGACATGTACAAACAATTCAAACACCACCTATCCAAAAATATCAATCTACGCAACTAATCAAACTTCAAATACCACCACCTAAGGCATAATATCAATTAATAACATTTGCCCTTCTTGGTGCACCTATTGAAGTTGTGTTCCAAATGCTAGTGGAAGGAAACATGTTTGTATGGCCTATCACTAAACCTTTTTAGGAAGGCCAACCTAATCCCACCTAGTATATAGATAATTAATATTATGATTATCATTAAATCACATATCACACTACACAAGTGTATGCATCTTATGCACTATGTGCAAGAAATGATTTAGCATGGAAAAATTGAGGTTAAAAATAGTGTTGTGCCCTCTAATAAAAATATGGGCATATTTAAATACCCATTTATAAGGAAAAATCAAATCACCAATCTACCAAATCAAAATAACCTTCAACAAAATCAGCATCACTAGGGAAATCTTCAGAAATAATAGTAGGATCCAAAATAAGGTCAACATTCCTAAACCAAACACAAGAAATATCATAACACGTAATACAATTTAAAAAAATTGTGGGTCACATTATTGATAAACACGTGGCCACCATCAAAATCAACCCCCATCATCTATCTAATACTAATGAGCATGTTAGGGCTTATCATCTAATGACCTTCCCCATCATACCATGTTAACCATACTCGGGCTCAAGATTTAGTTATTATGAATCAATGCCCAAAGGTTACAACTCAAGTTCCTTCCACATACAATTCCAAAAATCCAACTCAAGGATATTTTACTTCCAAATCCAAACCATCCACTTCATCCACTAAGAAGCCATTTGACCCTCTTAGATAATTATAAAAAACTCTAACACATATATCCATTTTAGATCTCTTTCAAACATCTAAGGTTCATAAGGACATCCTGTATAATATTATTTAGTAGTATAAAATTCCCAACAACATTGACCCATCATAATTCTAGGCACTCATAGGGAACTTATCCTTAGGGCAACATATCAATATTTATCAAGGTGACATATCACCATCTAGTTCTTCATATAATAATCCCCTTTAGATTTAGTGAACCATTTCCTGACATAAGGTCAAAATAGTGATTATAAAAAATGGATAAGGTTTAACATTGTTACACTCAAGTTTATCAGGCACCTAGGATATTCACTAGTAGATTTGTAGGTTGATACTATCACAATCAAAGGGTATGATAATGTATAATGATATTCATTTGGAACCATGTATTTTCTAATGCTTGTTGGGCATGTCACCCATAACACTATTTTTCATGTCATTAAATCACACATATCATATAATCTACTCCTTGGGCATCCATGGATCCACAATATGTATGCAGTTCCATCCACCTAAAATTAGTGCCTCAAATTCCCACATGTTGGCATGGAGGTTACCATTCCAAGAGATTTACAACCTTACCAATATTAAAAAAAATTATATTTAATATGGCACCAATCATTTTCCTAGCACAAATCACATACCCAAAAAGATAAAAACATGGTATCAAGTCTCTTGAATCCTCTTAAATTGATATTGATAACCTTGCTTCCTTATTTAAATATCCACATCCCAAGGCATGATCTCACTTCATTATCAAAGACAAATTTTATGGATATTATGTGATAAAAGATGATTTTAACATTTTTAAACTTCCCAAATCACCTAAATCCCATGACATTCCAAAACTGGAGTGGTGCAAGAAAGCTAATTTGTATCAATACGGCCTTTATATTTTGCTTAAAATGGGCTCTTTGATCATGAATAGGTAATTAGTTCTAGGGATGCCTAGTTATATAGAGATGGATTTACTTCATTCTATCAGAGTAACAAATATCTCATCCCCAATAAAATCATGTAACATATTGATTACAGAGGCAAAGGATTATGGTTAAATTAGCATGGAATTTTTGAACTTGTATCCCCTAGTAAACAAAAAGGAACTAAAGGTGTTAGATACAAACTACCTAGGGGTGACTCCTCAGATCTCAAAAGTGATGAAAATATAACATCTAATGATGACTATCCCAATATTTAAGTAGATTCCTATTATAGCATATATGATTATCTTTCTAACACAAATCTTTTTGACATAAATGTCATCCTAGCCATCCACCTTGGCATTCATTATCTTGAGTTCATCAACTGGGACCAAGAGGATTACATACCATTTGAATAATTCTAAAATTATGAGTCCATTTAATAATTCTTGGGAATAACAAATGGTTTATCACTTGGGGATCATAAGCAAGGATATTAGATTAATTGTGACATTGTTGTATACTTTGGAGAGTAGGTGGATTTCCTTAGTAAAAAAATAATGCCCTTTAGTGAAAATCTATCTAAGGTGCTATTAGATAGTGAAAAAAGTAAAAATAATGATGTGTTCATTGGTGAAAATATTTCTAAGGTGACAATGGATGGAGAACTCTACTCTCTTCACAAGAAAGCACAAATTAAATTCTATGGTCATCTTTGACATATATGTTAGTCTTGAGGGAAAATGCACATTTGAATAGTTGATCCAAGAATTTCCATAGGCATTCCAAGATTGGCCATTGCCTGAAATGAATGATTTAGATCATTATTAAATGGGTGATCTTGATGATCTGATTGGGCCACTACCAAATAAAGACTATCAATTCCCTATGGTACCTACATTATTGGAGGGTGGTTCTACGTTGTTTTTTTAAGACATAATTTATGTTAATTTTGGTACTAAGTAAAATAAAAAAATCATCAAGCTTGATCATACTTTGTAAAATAAGAGTATGAGCTCATAAAGTATATCATCAAATATTTATTTTATATCTTTGCATGGTTATATACTGCCATGCCTAGATTAGACCTTTATTTGGTCATTCATCATCTTGTAGTGAATCTTGATGCAAATCCCATCAAACATAAATTGTGAAAGATGCATCCACATATTATTATTTTGGTCAAGAAAGAACTTGAAAACTCTTGGAAGATAGGTTCATCAGGCCTAATGATTATTTATATTAGATGTCCAACAGAGCCCCCATCAAGAAGAAACCTACAGGCATTTGCCTATTTACTGATTTCTATGATATTAATAAATATTTTCCTAAATATGACTTCCCATTGCCAAATATTGATATGATCACTGAATCTATATCAAGGTATGAAATTCCATCACTTATGGATGGATTTTCTGAATAGAACCAAATCATATATCACCTGAGGATCAACACAAGACAACATTCACCACTCTATAAGGGATGTTTTGTTACTAGGTCATGCCTTTTGGACTAAAGAATGTTGGTGTTACTTATCGTTGAGAAATGACTTTCATATTCCATGGCATGATGCATGAAATTATGTAGGATTATTTAAATGATATTTTTAGAAAATAAAAAACCCATATAGTACACCCAATACTTTTGATAATAATATTTAAGTGGATTAGAGAGTACAAGGTGTGCCTTAATCCTAAAAAGTGTGTATTTGATGTCACATCTAGAAAATTATTGGTCTTTATTATTTCTTGATGAGAAATTAAAGTAGATCCTGCTAAATTTCATGCCATAATAAAAATTCCTCCCCCATCAAATCTAAAATAGATAATAGTTTATATGGAAATATTCATGCTATTCATAGGTTTATTTCATTATTAGCTGATCATTTCCATGCATTTACACGTCCTAAAAAAAGGTACCAAATTTCATTGGAATAGTGACTATCAATAGGTATTTGAGAAATTAAATAATAGTTGGCTAATCCACCAGTGTTAGCACCTCCAATGCTAGGAAACCTTTATTACTTTACATTTCAGCAACCGAACATGCCTTTGGGGCACTTTTGTCCCAACATGATGATCAAAGAAAAGAGTGCATTGTATACTATCTAAGTAAAACATTGGTAGTATATGAGCATAAAAATTCACCTAATTAAAAGGCATATTTAGTAGTGGTCTTCACATCTTAGAAGTTGCAACATTATGTACTCAATAACAAAATCATCCTTATTGCTAAAGTTGATCCACTAAAATGACTTCTTCTCTCAAAATTAATTTTGATAGGTCTCATGGAAAAATGGATTATGCTACTAAGTTAATTTTATATTGAATATGCAAATAAAAATTATACTAAGTGGAAAGTACTCACTGATCAATTAACATATGCTCCATTAATAGACACACAACCATTAAAATTTAGTTTTCCAAATGATTCAATTTTCATCCTTAATGAATCATGGTAGTGGAAGCTCTACTTTGATGGATCCTTCATGTCTTACAAATCAGGGGCAGGCATACTTTTTATCACACCATGGGTGGATCTTATTCGTAAGGCATTCCACATTATATTTCCTTGTAAAAATAATATTTTATAATATGAGGATCTCATTTTAGGACTTTGCCTCACAATTCAATGGAACATCCAATAGTTAGCAATATATGGTAATTCCCAACTCATAATAAATCAAGTCAATGGTCAATACCAAACAAAATATGATAAACTCATACTTTATAATCATATGGTGGATAACCTTAAGTAATACTTTGATAATCTATAGTTTGAGAAAGTGCCATAGGCTAATAACATATCAGTTGACATAGTGGACACTATTGGATCCCTTTTGGAAATGTCTTCTAGCATTTAAGAATATCATTTCCTCAACAAATAACTCATCATTCCCACATATGATCATCCAAAATCAGAAATGATATGTGAAATCATTGTACCCAACTCACCTTGGTACCATGACATTTACACTTACCTTCAATACCATAGCTTTCCCACTTACTTATCGCTTACCCAAAAAATTACTCATTTATAATGCTTCTTGTTACCCCTTAATTTATGACATGCTCTATTATATAGGTTATTATGGGATGTTAATTCATGATTTAAATTTTGGAAAATCATAATTAGAAATCAAAGATGTACACAATGGGATTTATGGGGCCCATACTATCTAAATGGTTGATCTAGGAGGATCCATATATGCTCCAAAAATGAAGTCATAAAATTACAGATTGACCATTGCCATAGTGTAGAGCTCATCAATGGATTTTTGGTTCATTTTGAAAGGACCAAGTCTTAGTCCGTATGTAAAAGTTATTGCCAATCAAAGTTATGGTCAAATGATGACATGGAAATATGGACCAATTAAATTCTAGCTTATTAATTTGCTCATTCCTTACATATTATAATTAATTGGTATTTTGATAATTATGTGGAAGCCCAAAAATTAAATATGTGGGATATTATAAAAATTGTATATAAAATTATAATGGGATAATATATATCCTATAAAAAAAGGGTGGAGATAAATATTATTAAAAAAGGGGTTAATGTTAAATCCCACAAATAATGGTCTTGGGATAATCATGAATATTATTTGAAATTGTAAAGGATAATCATCCAATCCCACCATTTATGGACCCTTGAACCTATATAAAGGGGTGAGGGGTTCATTTTGTAATCAAATTTTGAATGTATTTGAAGACTAAGTGCTAAAAGGGTACTAGAGAGCCATAGAGAGATTTTTAAAGGCCTCAAGATATAAAATTTTGGTTTGAGAGTACCTTTTTGATAGAGTTAAGCTCTTAAATATGATTTGAGAGACTTCTAAAGAAATTATAAAGTTATTTTATGATAATTTAACGGAGCAATCCTCACTTTGATGTTAATTTGTGGAGTTAAAAGCTTCACCAGGATGCAAACAGGAGAAGTTAAGGAGGATCCAGTGTTGCGAGGAGTTGCTGAATCAGTTGCAGGAAAAATGGCGTCGATCTGATCAACCGACGTTAGTCAGATAGAAAAGAGGAAGCAATCGACGTCGGTCACCAGTCGGCCAACATCGGTCATGGAGGAGCCAATGTCGGCAGCCTGTGCGAGAACAGGCAGTTTGCATGACGAATCTGGGAGAGTCTATTTTTGGACTGTTAGTTTGCATGTTGAAGGCTAGTCGTAGTCTTGAGTTGCAAGTCTAATTATTGTAATTAGGTTAGTCTAATTATTGTGAACATGAGATCTATATATGGACTCATGGGCTGTATTGTAAACTTGTGCTAGAAAGCCATTGGGCTTGTAGAGTGAGCTAGTGTAGTTCCTCCTAGTTACCAATAGGGGTACTGAGAGTGTATGATCAGAGAGAGTTGCAGGTTGTGCAAGTTCTTGGAGAAGATCCACCGGGGTACTGGTTGAAGAATCATAAGGACTTGGTGAGGCAAGGACAAGGGTTCTTCAGGTGTGTAGAAAGACATCTACATGGTGAGTATGATCTAGTTATTTTCAGGTAGCAACAGAGAGCAGGGGATCCACTTGAAGTACAGTTGTGTACTTGGTGAACTGGCAGCATGTTACTGACTGGTTGGAGAGGTGAACATCAATTCTATATTGGAATTGATTGTTGTGACCAAGAGAGAGAGGGAAGAAGGTCTTGAGGAGTGGCGAACCTTTGAGGTGGAGGAAGAAGTGGCATCTTCCTTATTGTATATTCTTCTGAGTGATTATTAATACAATTGTGTATTGTCTCTCAATTCCTGTGTTGTTTCATATTTCTAGTTACTTATTGATTCTGGTTAAATTCCATGATTAGTTGCTAATATGAGAAGTAATCATATGTGCTCTAATTGGTAGAGCAAGATCCCTGACAAGTGGTATCAGAGCCTCGGTTGTAGGTTCAAGAGCTGATACCAACAAGTGGTATCAGAGCTTTTGGTTGGGTTGACTAACAGGTGGTTTCAGATCTGGTAGTGTTTGTTGATTACAGGTCACTCACAGGGGTTTTAGATTGAGTGGGAGTATAGCAATGGCAGAAGAAAGTAAGCTATGAATGGAGAAACTGAATAGCATGAATGGTCTGATTGATGGAAAGAAAGAGCAGGTAAAAAGAGATCGTTGGTTGGTAGTAGATCAACTTGTGGAAGCATATGTTGTAGGTAATATTGCACAGGATGTTCTGGATAAAGTGGAATCTTTGTTTACAGATTATTTTGCCCCTTTCCATGCAGCCCAAAATAGAGCATCTTTTCATGGGTATGTCTTTGGAGACCTTAGAGAGACTTATTTAGGGGTTGGAGAGCCTTGTCAGATTATTGACGAAGGGGAAGTTAAGATGAAATTGCAGATGGATGACACACAGTGGTTGAAGGAAGTCATGCAGGTACCAGTCTTGGAGATTAGTCTAATTTCTTCAAGAAATTTGGGTTATGAGAGATGCACTATAACTCTCACAACGGATATACTTGAATTAGATGGTGGTAAGAAAGTAGGTATCCTTTATCTATCTACTTATATTGCTGATTCACCTTCTGTTGTAGAGATGTGGCTTCATAGGCTTAGTCACATATGTAGGAGGAGAATGCAGGCTCTGAAGCGGAGGTCAGATGTCTTTGACAAGCTAAAGAACAGGAAAGCCTTGGTGTTCATCGAGGAGATGACAAACAGAGATCAGGTGAGGAAACTAAATTATTCTGAGTAGAGTAGGGTTGATTTGATCAGGATTTTGATCCATGGAGAGCTCACGGATAAAAAGTTATCACTCACAGACAAACACAGGTGCCAGCATCGGTCATACAGTAACCAACGTCGATAGGATAAAGATCGATGTCGGTCATAAGGACCGACGTCAGCAGGAGGGACACCGGCGTTGGCCAGGGAAACGACATCGGTAGTCAGGTTCAGTACAGGGAGCCGACATCGATCAGAAATAGACTGGGAGATGGCCGAGATCGGTCACTGGTAAGGATAGTGGGCAGACAGCAAGTCTCAAACACTCATGTCGAGGTCAGAAAGGGTAAGTGAACCTCATATTCATTGTTCACCTTCTTTATATTTCTTTTTTGATAGTCAAGAACCAGGAAGATGGAAGAGGCAATGCAGGTAGAGTCCAGATACAGTGGGAGCTTGGCATGGATGAGGAGTGTGAGCCTTGGAGAAGAACCAAACAAGTATTTGTTGGTAGATTTGTCAGCTGAAAGTAAGCACTGAGAGACAGAATGGATTCCCAAGTTGAAGAAGAGAGTGGATGGATACATGAGACAGAAGGCCAATGCATATGGTCTTGAAGAAGCTGTAGGACAGTGGTATAGGTTTTGACAGGTGGATGACTAAGCATGGCTTCAGTCAATGTCAGTGTAACTATTGTGGTTTTATCTTACCAGGTAGATGATGGTCGCAACATCATCTTGTTATTGTATGTGGGTGATTTACTAGTAGGTTTGTACATACAGGTATTTGTTGAGCTAAGGGTAAGGTTAGTTCAGAGGTGTGTCATGAAGAATTTGAAGCAGCGAAATTCTTTGGCATAAGAGACATGGAGATTTGATCTCCAGTGGGAGCTGATGTGAAGATAGTGTTGGCAGGGTTCATGATGCAGGCTGCAAAATCAGAAAGCACACCAAGGGCTGGACAGTTCAAGCTTAGCTTGAAACAGGGTTCAAAATCACATGAGGTCTAGTGTAGACCTAAGTTGTTTTCCCAAGCAGTGGGGGTTGTCAGAAAGTATGGAGCCAATTCGGGGAAGGAGTACTGGAGGGTAGTTCAATGGGACTAGCAGCAGGGATTCTTGTTATGCAGGGTCAAGTTCTTCACTACATGGATATGTAGGTTCGGATGTGGCAGGTTACTTGAATGACAGGTATAGCATCACAGGTTGTGTGGTGGTTGGTCTTCAGGGTTGATCTTGAAGAGGAATACAAGCCAAGGAATAATTTAGATGGTGTACAGGTATAGGTACAAGTGCAGCTATTTATCTCCAAGTGGGAGATTGTTAAGTTGTGGAGCTAAAAGCTTCACCAAGATGCAAACATGAGAAGTTAAGGAGGATCCAGAGTTGCGGGGAGTTGCTGAATCAGTTGCAAGAAAAATGGCATCGGTCTGATCAACCGACGTTGGTCAGACAGCAAAGAGGAAGCAACTGGCATCGGTCACCAGTCGGCTGACATCCGTCATGGAGGAGCCGGCATCGCCAGCCTGTGCGAGAATAGGCAGTTTGCATGACGAATCCAGGAGAGTCTATTTTTGGACTGTTAGTTTGCATGTTGAAGGCTAGTCATAGTCTTGAGTTGCGAGTCTAATTATTGTAATTAGGTTAGTTTAATTATTGTAAGCATGAGATCTATATATGGACTCATGGGCTGTATTGTAAACTTGTGCTAGAAAGCCATTGGGCTTGTAGAGTGAGCTAGTGTAGTTCCTCCTAGTTACCAATAGGGGTACTGAGAGTGTATGATCAGAGAGAGTTGCAGGTTGTGTAAGTTCTTGGAGAAGATCCACCAGGGTACTGGTTGAAGAATCATAAGGACTTGGTGAGGTAAGGACAAGGGTTCTTTAGGCGTGTAGAAAGACATCTACATGGTGAGTATGATCTAGTTATTTGTAGGTAGCAGTAGAGAGCAGGGGATCTACTTGAAGTATAGTTGTGTACTTGGTGAACTGGCAGCATGTTATTGACTGGTTGGAGAGGTGAACATCAATTCTATATTGGAATTGATTGTTGTGACCAAGAGAGAGAGGGAAGAAGGTCTTGAGGAGTGGCAAACCTTTGAGGTGGAGGAAGAAGTGGCATCTTCCTTATTGTATATTCTTCTGAGTGATTATTAATACAATTGTGTATTGTCTCTCAATTCCTGTGTTGTTTCATATTTCTAGTTACTTATTGATTCTGGTTAAATTCCGTGATTAGTTGCTAATACGAGAAGTAATCATATGTGCTCTAATTGGTAGAGCAAGATCCCTGACATTTCAGTGGATCTGAAGACATAGGACATTATGTTGAACTCCGTTATCAAATTGTTTTGGTATGTTTATCAATTTGTCTCATGTATTATTATTGCACTCTTTATATTTAGTATATTATGGATATTTAAAATCCATTATTAAATCTCATAATCATTTAAAATATTGATTTTTATTAAATCATGAATTTAAGGTTTTGATCCATTATTCAAGTGTGTTTTTTGTTGTTACAACACTTGATTGTTATCGATTATGGATCAAATTTTTGGTATCAAACCAGAATTTGGTATTCAACCATGTGGATTGCTAGTGTATGTTGACAAGTTCAAGATCTAGGTAGGGTGAAGAAGAATTGGCTGAGTACAATTTAGAGGTTGGATCAAGATGTACTATAGAAATGGGAGATGACTTTGATTCTGAATGAGCTTTTTGATAGGCCTTATTGGAAATGAAAGATATTGTCAATGAGATTTACCATGAAATATGAAGGAAAATGGAGCATGATAAAGGTGGTAAATTTTTTGAGAAACCTTCCTCCTCTTTGAATGATGGTAAAGACAAAAAAAGCTATTGAATCTCTCCCTTCACTAAAGCTAGATATTAAGTTTGAATTGTTGATGTTTAATGGTGAGATTAATGCAGAAAAGATAGATAACTGGATAAATCATATTAAAGTATATTATAGGGTCTACAAGATTGTAAATGATGAGGCTAAAATTCACTTGGTTACTTTTTGAATGAGAGGCACAACTCTCATCTAGTGGGAGAGTAAGTTGAAGGAAAGCAAGATTAACACAGGTAATTCGATTTCCACTTGGAGTGAATTTATTGATGCACTCATAAAATAATTTTATCCTTTAGGCTATAAGCAACAAGCCATGATGGATTGGTAATCTTTTAGACAAACTAAAATCCAAAGTGTTCAAGATTATACATAGGAATTTAGGAAAAAGGCTTTACTTTTGAATATTCCTCTTTATACACATGAAACACTACTTAAGTATATAGGTGGGTTGTATAGTTACTTGAAACACATGATTCTAGTTCTCAATCCCACTAGTTTAGATGAAGAATGTGTTAAAGCCATTCATTTAGAGGCTAGAGGAAAATAGATAAAATAATGTTTTCCTAAATTTAAAGGTAAACAATCTGATGTTGAGCATTCTAAAGGGCAAAGTTCTAGAAAGGGTAAACAAAAATACATTATTATTGTTCATAAAGAATAAGGTAAGCCATTTTGAAATAATTATAATAAAAATCATTATGAATCTAAGTGTTGGAAATTATAGCCTGAGTTAAGACCTTTTAACAAGTTTAAGAAGGATAAGAAAACTAATAGTGTGGTTGAAGATCTGGGTTTAGACTCTGGAAATGAAACTAAGATCACAACTATGAGTATGCAAAATTATTCTTCTCTTTTGTTTTCTAGCACTAAGTCATCTAATGTTTCTTACTCTTCACAACAAAATTTTGTGCATGATGATAAGAAAAGAAATGAGTTGTCCCACATTAGGGTTGTTGCAAAACATACTAAGATTGACACTCTATTTGATAGTGGATCACAGGCAAACTTGATTTTTAAAGAGATTTTTAAGAAGTTAGGCCTACAAACAAATCCCCATCTGAAACCGTATCCACTTAGTTGGGTGTGTGATGATGTAAAGATGCAAGTAACTGAAACTTGTAAATTGAAATTTGCCATCGCATCCAAATTCATCGATGAAGTTGATCTAGATGTAGTTCCTCAAGACATATGTGGGATTATTTTAGGAAGCCCTTATCTTTGTGATAGAAAAGCAATCTTCTATAGGGATGAGAATAAGTACTTGTTTGCTAAGGATGGCATTAAATATATGGTCAATGCACATCATGTTAAGATGAGTCTTTCTTTGGTTATAGTAGGGAAAATCAAAAGACTAGTCAATTCGCAAGAATTTTTATCTCATGTTGATTAAATCTAAGGAAAAAGAATATTCATAGGCTATGGAAAATTATGATCCTAAACATAATAAAAAATTGGTTGAAATAATTTCTAGTTATGATGATATGTTTCAAGATCCCAAATGGTTACCCCTTAAAAGGGGAGTTCAACATAAAATTCAACTATTATAAGATTCTCCTCTCCCTAACATTGGCATGTATAGGTTATCATTGGTGAAAATGAAGAAATCAAAAATCAAGTAATGGAACTTTTGGAAAAGGGTCTTTTTTATCCTAGTACATCTCCTATTGGTTCACCTATCATTTTGGTGCCAAAGAAATATGGCACATGGTGAATGTGTGTTGATTTTCATGCTTTGAACAAAATTACTATTAAGAATCATTGCCCTCTTCCTCGTATTGATGATTTGTTAGATCAGTTAAGAAATGTTATCTATTTGATTAAGTTAGACTTGAAAATTGATTATCATCAGGTTAGGATTAATGATGGTGATATTTGGAAAATTGCTTTTAAGACAAAATAGGGATTGTTTGAGTGGTTTGTCATGCCTTTTGGGTTGTGCAATGTACCGACTACATTCATGCGATTGATGAATGATGTTTTTAGGCCATTCATTGATGATTTTGTTATAGTTTACTTAGATGATATTTTGATCTTCAGTCAGTCTTAGAAAGATCATGTGATTCATATTAGGAAAGTCATGGATGCTTTGAGAAGGGAGAAACTTTATTTTAAATTATCTAAATGTGAATTCAGTAAGACCTCTTTGGTTTACTTGGGATATATTATAGGACATGGTGAATTGAAAATTGATCCTGCAAAAGTGGAGGTTATAGTTAAATAGCCTAAACCTAATAATGTAACTGATGTTAAAAAATTTCTTGGTACAGTAAAATATTAGAAGAAATTCATTGCTAATTTCTCACTTATTGCATCACCCTTGCATTCTTTGACTAGTACTAAATAGGTATTTTAGTGGGGAGGCAAGAAGCAAAGGGCCTTCAACAATTTGAAGACAAAGATTAGTACTAATCTTGTCTTGGCACTTCCTAATTTTTAGCAACCATTTGAGATTGAGATGGATGCAAGTGATTATGCTATGGGAGTTATTGTGAGGCAAGGAAAGAAACTAGTATGCTATCATTTTGAGACCTTCACAGGGGTGGTAAGAAACTTTATAACTTGTGATAAGTAATTGTATACATTGCTTCAAAGTGTTAAGAAGTGGAAACATTACTTGATGTTCAAGGAGATAGTAATACATTTAGATCATCAGCCCCTCTAGTATCTCCAGTCACAGGCCAAGCTACAACAATTTAGGCATTTTTATTGGATGGGTTTCCTATACCAATTTCATCTTGTGATTAGGTATAAGAAAGGTATTCATAATAAAGTTGTTGACATGATTTCTAGGTCTCCTACAGTAATTACATCTATTATTTTACAACATAGTTCCTTGACTCATGAAAGTTATAAAGAATAGTATGATGATGATGCTAAATTTAAGGATGTGCATAAAGACTTGATGAGTGGTAAATAGGTAGAAGAATCAAACTATCATATACATAATGGGCTTTTGTATCATTTGGGTAAACTTTGCATTCCTCAAAATGAAAGGGTTCACATGATTAGGGAAGCACATACTTCTCTTATTTCTAGTCATTTTTGAGTAGGTTGTTGACACTGTGGATTGCACCCTTGAAAGAAAGCTTGGCTTCTCTCTTCCATGCAGCACAATGGAGACTTCCCTCTTACTGTGGGCTTGGCATGACTAAGGGAAGAATCTCTAGATAAGGGCTAGCTCCCTTTGATGCATTTTTGAGGTCTTTCACTACTACTACTAATAATGGGGGGTGAAAAGGGAGGAGTGTATAACCAAAATAGAAACCTATCTAAATGGTGATGCACCAAATGATTTTGATCTACTCAGCTATATCAACACTTCAAACCAAAGAGGGTGAACAAACACTTTATTTGACAAAAAGACCAGACTATAGGGTGCTTTAATAGGGAGAGGCTTAATGAAAACACACAAAAAATGAACTTACTATAGGTGTTGCAGAAAACACACTTTCAGAAAACTACTCTTCAAACTTTGTGCTCCAGATGAAGCACTTCCTGTTGACCTACATAAATACCCTTGGCTACGCCAGGTATGTTGGTGTCAATCTATGAAAGCATCAAGCTAAAATGACTGAACACAAAGTTGATACACAGACATACTCAAAAGTATAACCAGTTAGATAGAGCTAAAACACATTCTTATTGATTCAAAGGTAAAATTTGGTAGGGCTTTGCCTTACACAAGTGAGAGATATCATTTCTCTGTTGAGAGGTTACAATATATAACATAAAGAGAAAGACTTTTGGTGCCTTTTAGAATAAGCAACCCATGCTACATTGAACACCTAGGAAGGAAGAATTTGCTCATGCTAGTGTCATCCTTCTATAAATGCCCTAAAATAACCATGATATAGATGTCACAAGTCTTGACTTTGGTGCTTAAACCTTTTTAAATGCTACTATGAAAGCATGGGTTGTTTGATTGTTGTTTGAATGACAAGGCCACCCCGCTTTATGAAATTCATGCAAATGTCTAATTATCAATGCTTAATCAAATAAAATTAGGCCACACTTTCACTGTTTGTGCTCTTTGATGACCATTTCGTAGAGATTGTTTCATCTGCAGCAATAACTTCTCTACCGACACTTTCTATGCCACTTGGACTATTCTATCTACTCCTATGCTTGGATTTTGTCTTTTCCTAACTCTTCAACCCTCAGGGCTATCTTCCATCATTTATTGGCTCTTCAAGCTCCCTTCTCAGTGGGTTGCTAAGTTTATCCTTGGGTCTCTAACCCCCCTTTGAATTCTTTTAGGCCTATGCTCATGAGCTCTTTCAGGCAAGATATACGAAAGAAATCTTTCGGCCACTTATCTAAAATAATTTCTCCTTTGGCTTTTCCTCAATGGCTAATGCATCCCATTAAAATTGATGTCTATAGGCTTGTTTCCATTTGAAAAACAATAGCCATTTCATTGTCCTAAATTTGACATCCGTGGGGACGTCACTAGATGTTTGAACTCCAACAGCTAGTTCACTATGTTAAGGTTGACGTGCTCAGGCCCATCATCCCTTTGGTAATTCTTTCAGCCTTTACAAAATCAACCTTCCTGAAGGGAAGGTGTCCCTTCAAAAAAATAGAAAAGGTCCCTTTTTGGTCACTGAGAACCCTTCGTAAGGGCACTTGTCTTTCGGGCTCCTTTGGGTTCCTTTTCCTTCCTAATTACTTCAATCAAAATGTCTAAAGGAATTTCTTTAGACATTTTTCCTAAAAGAAATCTTTCCTTCAAAGTCTTAGCCCTTCTTTCAATCTTTTATTTTGATAAATTCCTTCAGACAAAAGTCCAAAGGAATTCCATTGGGCATTTGTCTGAAGGAATTTTCCTTGGTTTCTTCCTTTGTGAATTTCTTCAGACAAAATGTCTAAAAGAATTCCTTCAAGTATTTTATCCAAAGGAATTCATCCTTTGGTTATTTCTTGGATTTCCTTCAGACAAAATAGTCAAAGGAATCCCTTGTCCTTTTCTTTAGATTTCCTTCAGACAAAAACTCTGAAGGAATCCTTTGCCTTTTTCTTTGTTCACTTTTTTGAAGGAGAATCCCCCTTTGGGTCCTCTACCTTGTTCACTTTCTCAAAGGTGCTCACTACCCTCTGTAAGGGCACTTGGGTCTAAAATTACCCTTTGGAGCCTACTTGAATGGTCCCATTTGCAACATGATTGCCCTCTATAAGGACACTTGTCCTTTGGACCCTTATGAAAAAATCATATCCCTTTGAAACTAGCCCATTCCTTTGCCAAAAGCCTTATGAAAACTAAATACCCAAAGTGAAATAAGCCTTATATCAAACCAAAAACCTACAAGTCTTAGATCTCTCAACTCTTTATAAGAACAAGGCTATTGCAAGGGGAAATGGAGTATTTGTAGTAAGGTGAATACATCCAAGACTGATGGCTTAGGATAGTAGGGAAAGAAGGGAGACCAATTTTTGGCCTGTAAGACCAAAATACAAATTTGGTGATTCTTAGGGGAAGCATGCATGTTATGCTTAGGAAAACTAGTGGCTTACAAGTCTATTAAGCACATAGTCAAAATACGGCCCAAAAGGTTGATGATAACCTTGAGAGACTAAAGAATCAACCTAAAGCTTTTACCCTCAAATGGTAAATAAAACACGCACAAGGCTTTAAAAAACTATGAACATGCACTAAAAGCACTTAGGGAAAATAGGTAAAAATAGAGAAAATATGTACATAATGAGAGAAGGCTCAATGACAATGCTTAAAATATATCCCATTAACTGGGATATATAGTTCCTCACCATCCAACATGGAGAGTTGGAATGCATTATGTTGCTTGCATCGAGTGATTATATACAGACCACTCCATAAGGCATCAAAATTTGTGTGTTTTTTAGGCTTAGCTCAGTCCTCATCCCATTTTAAGATAATGTCACCTTCTAAAAATCCTTTTGATGAGGATTTCTTATCAAAATGCTTATTTGTTTGTTGCTAACAACTAGTCATAAAAACCATGGCTTGGTATCTTGTCTCCTAAAGCTCCATAAATTCACAAAGCCTAACTTCCATGCCGTCACCTTCTTCTAATTACAACTGGTGAGCAAGATCTAAGGTTGGTAATTCAAGTGAAATAGGAAGTCTAGCTTCCCTTCCATACACAAGTGTGTATGGTGAATTTCCAACTACCCTCTTTGGAGTGACCCTATCTACCTACAGGGCTATTTTTAGCTTGGTGTGCCAAGTTCTTTGATTTTCCTCCATTATCCTCCTGATGATTCTGATTAGATTCTTATTGGTGGATTCAGCTAGCCCATTTCCCTATGGATAGTAATTATAATAAGTCCTAAGGTAGATGTCATATCCTAATGCCCACTCACTTATTTTGGTTCTCAATAAATCTAATGCATTATTTGAGATGATGGTAGCTGGGACTCTAAACCTTGTCATCAGGCCTTCATAAAAGTCTAGGACTACACTTTCATTGGCTTCTTTTAAAGAAATAGCTTCTACCCATCTTGTGAAATAGTCTATAGTAGTCAAGACCCATTTGTGGCCAGCACTAAAAGGAGGGTTGATCATCCCTATGAAGTCTAAGCCCCATTACATGAATGGCTATTCTACTTGAATAAGCTATAGAGGCATTACAACCAGCCATTGTTTTCCATCAAAAAGGTCACACTTTTGGCACTTTTGTACCTAAGCATGGGTGTCTCTGAATAAAGTGGGCTAGAAGTAACTAGCCCTCATAATCCTTGTAGCTATAGTCTTAGGGGCAAAGTGACCACCAGTTGGCCCGTCATGAAACTCAAATAGTACCTATCAACCTGACTTGAGTCTATGCACCTCAAGAGTACTCATAAAAAATCCCTTCTAAATAGCACCCTATCAATTAGGACATAAGGTAGAGATTGGAGTCTAAAATACCTCCTCTTAGTCCTATGAAGGCCCTATGGACACTCACTAGTGAGAAGGAAATGTGTCATGTCTGATGCCCAGTCCTTTATGACTACTAGTTCTTCTATTATTACTTCATCATGGAGTAGTAAAATGTCCTCTTTCTTCTATTTAAGGTCTGTAGCAAGGTGCTGACATAGGCCTTTTCCCCTTACCAACTTGGTGGTTTTGATACCCATGTCCTATTCCATTACTTTGGTGATCCATCCTGCTCTTTTTAGATTTAGATCATGGTTGATCAAGAAATCTTTGACATTGGGATGTGGCACCATGAGATGAACCTTACTATTTGACAGCATATGTCTAAATTTTTTTAAAATTTGTATGACCATAAGGACTTGCTTTTTAACATATGTATACCTGATTTCAAAACCTTCTAGACCCTGGCTAAAGAATGCAAGTGGTTGTTCAAGGTTTTCATCATTTGCTTGGGTAAGCATGGTAGAGATTACCTCTTCATTCCTAAAGGTGTAAAGGTTGAAATCCTTAGAGAAATTAGGACTAATCAGGGTAGGAGCTTGGGTGATAGCCTACTTGATTCCTTCAAAACTATCCTTCCTTTGCAATGTCCACACAAACTTCTCATCTTTCTTTAGCTTGACTATCTTGGAAACATTTAATATAAATCTCCTAATAAAATTTATTCTACCAAAGAAACTTTGTGGACCTTTCTTGTGCTTAGGCAAGGACAATGCTTGGATGGCACAGACTCTTTCTAGATCAATGGTCAAACCCTCTTTTGAAATAATATGGCCAATGAGTTTACCTTCATGGACAGTGAACATGCATTTCTTTGGGTTGAGAGAGATACCAAACTCTCTACACCTCTTAAATATTTTCCTAAGGTGTTTGAGATGTTGGCCTACTTCCTTAGAAAACACTATCACATCATCAAGATAGAACAATACAATATTATTTATCAGGCCCTAGAAATCCATGTCCACGGCTCACTGAAAGGTGGCTCTAGCATTTGACAATCTGAATGGTATTTTCTGGTAAGAAAAAGTTCCCCACTTGGTAGTGAAGGTTGTCTTGTACTGATCATAGTCTTACACTAAAATTTGATTGTACCCTGAATACCCATCTAAGAGGGAGAACCGTTCACTCCATGTCACCATTTGGAGGATCTACTCCATGCTTGGGAGAGGATAGTGATGTTAGGAACCCCTTATCCAATGGAAGCACAATTGATTACTTTCTTATAAGCAATTAAACATAGAATTATACCAAAATGATTAAGTAACTAGAAACTTGAGACAACAAAGAATTTGAGAGACAATACACACTTTTGTATTAAATATTACTAGAAGAAAATACAATAAGGAAGATGCCACTTCTTCCTCCACCTCAAAAGCTTGCCACACCTCAAGACCTTCTTCCCTCTCTCTCTTGCTCAACACAACCAACTCAACAACCTGAGTTGTTATCCCTCCTTGAATGCTTCAGCTGATCTCCTTGACCTTACACCTGTAGATCTCCTTGACCTTGCTTCAATGCTTCAATACTTTACTTGCCTGCTTAATTTACAATACATGCCTCATGGGTTTTAAAATAGAATCCCATGCATACAAAAATAAAAATCCAATTACAATAATTAGACACGTATCTCGTGACTATAATTAGTCCTTAAACATGCAAACACTCGCTTCACTTAACTGACTGTTCGTCAACAGTAGTTCTGGAACACACAAGCGACCGACGCTGGTCCCTGCTTGCCTGGTGCTACCGACGTCGGCTGACTCCCTGCTAACGCTGGTTGCCTTCTGCACTGTATCTAACCAATGTCAGATGCTGTCGATGCCAGTACTTCTTAAACTCAGCAACCTCTTCATGTCTGCAATAGTTGAAGCTTTTAGCTCCACACCCTAACAAGTGATCTTTCAACAAGACTCTATTGAGGTCTCTAAAATCCACACATAGTCTGATCTCCCCATTATTTTTCTAACAGGGACTAGATTGGCCAACTAAGAAGAGTGTTTGATAGGAAATATGATCCTAGACTCAATCAACTTGATGAGTTCCTTCCACATGAGAGACTTAATCTTTAGATTAATAGGCCTTTGTCTTTGTTTGATGGGTTTGGTGCCTTCCTCCATCTCAATGGTGTGTTAGGCCAAGCTTGGGTCAAAACCCTTCAAGTCATTGTACTCCCAAGCAAAAACATCGATGAACTCTTGACATAGCAAAATGAAAGAAAGTCTCTCATCTTTCGTATATACCTTCCCAAGTGCAAGTATCTTGTTCTTAAATATTTCAACCTTTTCATAGTTTTATCTCTTAGTTGTGATGCTCTCTTTATCATTTTTTTAGTTAGTCATCTCCGTTGAAAATAATCTTGAGAGTGATTAAGCCTTTGGGAAGTTTGTTATTCTTTAGCTGAATAATCTGGCCACCATACTACTACTATAGCTTGGCTTAATTGCTAGAGGCAAACTCAACCTCCTCTTTCAAGAAGAGTGTTATCTGTTGATCATTGTCAAACACCTTCCAATTAGTGATGTTATAAGGCATGGAGGGTCTGATTACCACTTTTTAATTGGCACAGACTATTGTCTCAACCTATTTCCTTAGGACTATCAAACTGAGCACCAACTACTACTAGTCTATCCGCTTATTTATTTTTGTCTCTTAGAATGGAATTAACATTGAAAGCAAGGAAACTCTCCACTAAGTCCCACACCCTATGCTTGTAAGACTTAAGCAAATAATTCTTTATCAAATTTTGGCCTCTCACTTGATTTATGATGAACTCACTATCTCCAAACACTTGTAGTTCTTTAATTCATATTTTCGTTGCCTACTCCAAACCATGAATGAGGGACTCATATTCTACAACATTGCAAGTGTAAGAAAATTAGAATCTAAAAGTTGAGAAGTATCTCTCCTTTGAGAGTGAAATTAGCACTACTCCACCACCAGCTCCCAATTTACTTCTTGAGCCATTGAAGAAGAGTTTCCATAAACCTGAGCTCTCTTGGTTTGCTTTCATCAAATTTGGTATGAAATTACCCTTTTCATGCATGTAATAAATTCCAAGTCCTGCCTCTTCTATGAACTTATATGGGTCATGTTCAAAGTTGTCACTTACCCATTCGTCTAAGAGCACGTCAACAACTCCTTCAAGAGAAGAGGGTGGAGATTGGTCCATTTGGAATTCTTCTTCATCAATGATGGTGTAGCTAACATTCTCTACCTTGAGTGAGTATGGCTCTAGATGATCTCTATGGATTGGCTCCAACTCAATCTTGGCCTTAGTTCCATATTTGGTTCTAAAAACCATATAAGACCAGTTTGATACTAGGTACCCACCTATTTTAGATGTGAAATCTCTAGATAAGTAGAGAGCAAATTAGAGAGGAACATCCGCCACTACCATGTCATGGGGAACTGAGAAAGTTAGATAGGCATGCAACATTAGATTCAAGCCTCATACCACTCCTAGTGTCTTAGTTGGTGATCCATCTAGCTATAGGACTCACTTGGTCATCTCTTTGTATTTAAATCCCAGCATATCCACTATACATTTGGGAATTATTAAGGTACTTGCCCCACTATCAATAATGCAATTGTGAACAAGGAAATCTCCAATGACTAAGGATAGGTAGAAAGGAGGAACCTTTTCATCCTTCTTTGCTTGGCTTGTTATGGAAGGGTGCCCATTCATAATTAAAGCATTATCAACCTTTGTTGGGATAGCTTGTTCATTTAGCCTATGCAATTCCTTTTGGAGCATATCCTTTTGTTCTGGCATTGCTAATGAATCCCAAAAAGAGATATTCATATGCAGCTTCTTCATCTGGTCTACCACATTGGTTTGAGGGCTGCTCCCTTTCAAAAAAATTTGGGGGCACTTACAGCCTAAGGCATAGGCTAAGGAGCTGGGGATGCAACCAGTGGCCTATAATTTGGAAATTTTTGATTCACATGTGATGAAGAAGATGTTGTAGATGTTTGGGCAACTACCTAAGCTTCCTCCATGGCTCTCTTTTTAGACCTAGTGTTGGCTGTAACACAATCACCTTGGTTATTCATACTACCCATTTAGTTTACTGCATAGAATTTGTTAGGTTGTGGAGCTAAAAGCTTCACTGTATGCAAACATGGAGGAGGTTGCTGAGGTGTAGAGCAACTGACATCGGTCAGGCCAACTGATGTCGGTCATATTTAGAGCACAGGGCTGTCAACATTGGTTATGGATCAGCTGACATCGGTCATCTCTAGCTAGATAGGGATCGACGTCGATCGCCTATGCGGTTCCAGAACTGCTAGTTGATGAACAGTTAGTTTAATGAATCAGTTGTTTGCATGTAAAAGGCTAATTTTAGTCTTGGAGCTATAGATCTAATTATTGTAATTAGATGTCTAATTATTGTTTGCATGGGATCTATATAATAGACTCATGGGCTGTATTGTAAAGGGTGAGGGATCAAAGCAGGGATTCCTCATGTGCTAGATAGAGAGAGCAAGTTTGGCTCCTCATAGTGCCACAATACCAAGTGTGTATGATCAGGTAGATCTGTAGGTTGTGCAAGGTCTAGTACAAGATCCACAAGGGTGCTGGTATGGTAGAATCATAAGGACTTGGTGAGGCAAGGACAAGGGTTCTATCTGAGGATGTAAGATCAGGTTAGTCTGTAGGTGTACAAGATCAGGTAGAGATCTACATGTGGTAAGTAAGGTTGGTTTATTTTCAGGTGTGTGTGTGTGTGTGTGAGGTCAAAGGAGATCTATGGGGTAGCAAGATCAAAGGTGACAGCAACACATCAAGGAGCAAGATCAGGGGAGATCTACTTGGACTATGTTGCGTACTTGTTTGTACTGGCAGTATTGTTATTGACTGGTGGACTGGCAATATTGTTACTAGCTGGTGGATGTGAACAACAACTCTGTGTTTGAGTTGATTGTTGGGACCGTAATTGAGAGAGTGAGCTCTTGAAGAGATTTATTTTTTATTCCCTAGAGGTGTGGGAGCCCTAGAGGAGTGTAAGGAAGAAGACTATGGCATCTTCTTTGTTGTATTTCCTTCTGGAAGAGTATTAATACAATTGGGTATTGTCTCTTATATTCTATGTTGTTTTTGATTTCTAGTTACTTATTACTTTTGGTTAATTTTGTGTTTACTTGCTTGTATATGGTAATCAATTGTGCTTCCTAGGTCCTAACAAGTGGTATCAGAGCTGTTTGTGGTTCTAGATTCCTGACAAAGTGGTATCAGAGCGAGGTTGTAGGGAACAGGTTTGCATTTGATTATAGGTCACTCTTAGGGGTTTTTGATTGAGTGGGAGTATAGCAATGGTAGAAGAAAGTACACTAAGAATGGAGGAATTCAAAGGCATGAATGATCAATTACGGTGTTATGAAAAGAAAGAGCAGGTAAAGAAATATTGTTGGTTGGTAGAAGATCAGCATGAAGGAATTGAAGAAGCAGATGTTGCAGGTGTTGTTACATAGGAGGCTCTAGTATGTTCCTTGGATAAAGTAGAATCTTGTTTTATAGATTTTATTGCCTCTTTCCATGCAACCCCAAATAGAGTATTTTTCCATGTTAAGGTCCATGGAGACTTTGGGAAGATTTATTTAGGGGTTGGTGAGACTTGTCAATGTATTGGCAAAGGGGAAGTGTGGCTGAAATTGTAGACAGGCAACACATGGGTGTTGAAGGAGGTCATGCAGGTCCTAGTCCTGGAGATGTGACTAATTTCTTCAAAAAAGTTGGGTGATGAGAGGTGCATAGAAACTCTCACAGCGGATGCACTTGAATTAACAGGTGGTAAGAAAATAGGTATCTTTTATCTATCTACTTATATTACTGATTCCACTTTTGTTGCAAAGATGTGGCTTTGTAGGCTTGGTCACATAAGTGAGAAGGGAATGGATGTTCTTAAGTCAAATGGTAAGAGTTCAACTTCGGAGAGCATAGACTAAGATTTCTGTGAGCAATGGGATGATACAAGAAAGGATTGGATTTATTGTAGGAAAAGGAAGTCTGATGTGTTTGAAAAACTTAACTAGAAAGCCTTGGTGTTTATGGAGGAGATGACAGACAGAGATCAGTGGATGGGACTGACTAACTCTAAGTAGGGCAGTTTGGATAGGGTTTTGATTTAAAGTAAACTCATAAGTAAAAAGTCATCACTCATAGGAAAACACAGTTACCAGTGTTGGTTAAGAGGAAACAACGTTAAACATATAGGTATAAACATCGGTCATCTACAGACAGGCAAACTTGGTAATGTCAGGTGGGTGGACACTACCATCAGTTAGGTAGACACTGGCATGGATTAGAGAACTGACATCGGCAGTTAGGTCAGTCGCAGTGAATCGACATCATTTGGGTGTAGACTGGGAGGTGACTGACATCGGTCACTGATGCAATAGATTTTGGGTAGACAGCAAGCTGTCAAGGAGTCTCAAATGCCCATGTGGAAGACTAAAAGTGTAAGTAAGCCTCAAATTTGTTATTCCCCTTCTTTACACTACTTGTTGCTCACTGATGGTCAAGAACCAGGAAGTTTTAAAGAAGCAAAGCAGGTATGATTCAGGAAATAGTGGGAGCATGGCATGAATTCTTTAGAAGAGAACCAAATGGTATATTTGGTAGAGTTGCCATTTGGGTTAAAGAAGAGAAAGAATGGACACGTGAGATGAAAGGCTAGGGTATATGGTCTTCAGTAGGCTATAAGATAGTGGTACAGGTTTGACGAGTGTATGACAAAGCATGGCTTTAGTCAATGTCATTATAACCATTGTGTTTGTCTTACCAAGTTGGATGATAGTCACAACATTATCTTGTTATTGTATGTGGATAGTATGCTTGTTATAGGTTCAAACATACAGGGTTTTGTTGAGCTAAGGGTAAAGTTAGTTTAGTGGTGTGCCATGAAGGATTTGGGAGCAGCAAAATTCTTTGGCATGAGAATTCCTAGAGACAGGGAAGATCACAGGTTGATGTTGTCTCAGGATGATTGTGTGAAGGTAGTGCAAGATGCAGAATGGCAAGTGCACTTATGGATGGACAGTTCATAGAATAGGGTCCCCAATCACATGATGAGGTTGAGTACATGTGTACTCCCTGATATTGCCCCAAAAGTGGGAGTTGTCAGCAAGTTTGTGGCCAATCTAGGAAGGAAGCACTGAAAAGTAGTTTAGTGGATTCTCAGGTATCTGAGAGGGACCAATAGCAGGGTAACATGCTATGCAGGGTCAGGCACTTCAGATATGGTAGGTTACTTGGATGACAGGAGATACACCATAGGATGTGTGGTGGTTGGTCTTCAAGATTGATCTTAAAGAGGGAAAAAGCCAGGAAACAAATTAGATGGTGTACAGGTATAGGTACAGGTGCAACTATTTATCTCCATGTGAGAGATTATTAGGTTATGGAGCTAAAAGCTTCACTATATGCAAACATGGAGGAGGTTGCTGAGGTGCAGAGCAACTAACATCGGTCAGGCCAACTAACGTTAGTCATATTCAAAGCACAATGCTACCAACATCGGTCATGGATCAGCTGATGTCAGTCATCTCTAGCCAGACAAGGACCAACGTCAGTCACCTGTGTGGTTCTAGAACTGCTAGTTGATGAACAGTTAGTTTAACAAACTAGTTGTTTGCATGTAAAAGGATAATTTTAGTCTTGGAGTTGTGGATCTAATTATTGTAATTGGATGTCCAATTATTATTTGCATGGGATCTATATAATAGACTCATGGGCTGTATTGTAAAGGGTGAGGGATCAAAGGGATTCCCCAGGTGCTAGATAGAGAGAGCAAGTTTGGCTCCTCATAGTGCCACAGTACCAAGTGTGTATGATCAGGTAGATCTACAGGTTGTGTAAGGTCTGGTAGAAGATATACAAGGGTGTTGGTATGGTAGAATCATAAGGACTTGGTGAGGCAAAGACAAGGGTTCTATCTGAGGATGTAAGATCAGGTTGGTCTGCAGGTGTGCAAGATCAGGTAGAGATCTACATGTGGTAAGTAAGGTCAGTTGATCTGTAGGTGTGTGTGTGTGCAAGGTCAAAGGAGATCTACAGGGTAGCAAGATCAAAGGTGACAGCAACACATCAAGGAGCAAGATCAAGGGAGATCTACTTAGAGTATGTTGTGTACTTGTTTGTACTAGCAGTATTGTTACTGACTGGTGGACTGGCAGTATTGTTACTAACTTTTGGAGGTGAAAAACAACTCTACGTTTGAGTTAACTGTTGGGACCATAATTGAGAGAGTGAGCTCTTGAAGAGATTTACTATTTATGCCCTAGAGGTGTGGGAGCCCTAGAGGAGTGTAAGGAAAAAGACTGTGGCATCTTCTTTGTTGTATTTTCTTCTAAAAGAGTATTAATACAATTGGGTATTGTCTCTCATATTCTGTGTTTTTTTTATTTCTAGTTACTTATTACTTTTGGTTAATTTCATGTTTAGTTGCTTGTATATGGTAATCAATTGTGCTTCCTAGGTCCTAACAAGTGGTATTAGAGTTGTTTGTGGTTCTAGATTCCTAAGAGAATTCACCTTCCAGGTGATACATGAGAGTGAAATCAGACTAAGCCTACTTGTTGTCCATGCCAGGTTATACTGACACTTCAAATCTTAGGAATTGGTCAGCTTAATTATCTTATGTGTTCACATATTGATTTGGCACCTCATTTGTATAAGCAACTTGTTCTTGACCATATCCCAGGGGTAGGAAATTATGTTGTTCTTGTACTAGATTATTTTGAGTGGAAATAAGAGCTTTAGATGATGAAGGAGCACCTAGGGTATAACCTAAATATGGTCTGGCTTGTGTAAACTAACCCTATCCTTGATTATATGTTTGAAAAGGGGGTCTATTTATTTGTCTAAACTATTAGTACCCTTGATTTGGCTGATAGTTTTGAGCTTGTTGCCTTTTGAGAGCCACTAATTCATTGGTCACACTTTATAACAAGCTCTTGACTTCATGGAGGTCATTGGGTGAGGTAGCAATCAAATTTTCTACACTAGGTAGGAGAGCTAAGGTGGGTATAGTGGTTTGAACTAGAGGTGGCAATTTAGGAAAGAGTAGCATATGAGGCTTAAGGGCTATCTTTCCCACTTACACTAGGCAATTTTTAGTGGTTATGGCTATTTCATAGGTAGATGGTAACACTTGTCCTCCCATGGACTGTATCATGATAGTAATGTCACCATTTGAAGATTTTAAGTAATAGAGGAAAGCATAGCTTGGGGTTGGCCTTACTAAAATGGGGATTCTATCCCAAGACTTTTGAAACCTGGTATTAAAATCTTGCATGAATTCATGTGGATCTCTATTCATGGTGGTCAGTTGCTCAACAATAGAGAGGTGGTCACTCTTCTCCCTGAATCTGTTTATCAAGAGAGTGCCTAATTCATTCCATGTGCTGACTAAATTCATAGGCAAAGTCCCATACTAGTATAGAACCTTTCCCTTAAAATACAATCCCAATAACCTGATGGCTATGTTCTCTTTAGTGACATTATGAATGTTACATAGGTTGGCTATATTCCTAATAAGCTCAATATCAGTAATAGGCCCCTCTCTGTTAAAGGGAAGAACACTCTTAAGGGCTATCCCTAGAATTGGGTCATAATGTAGAATGTTTAAAGGGCTCTGACCATGGAAGGATATGAAAGTTAAAGCCATGGTGATGATAGGGTTCAACTAGGGCCTTCTTGTGTAAGTATATTTTATAGCAGGTCTCGAAAAATGACTTATTGTATAGGGATGAGTCCTTACAAACCTTAGTCACCTTGCTAAGTTTAATGGCACCTCAATGAATTCAAAAGGGACACCCTTGTTAGAAGATCTTGTAGTGACCTTAGGCATGGGATGTCAGGTTGATCTCTAACTAGAGATTTATGTTCTTGAAAATAGAGTCACCAGAGGCTGGGTTAGTTATTCATTCTTACAGTAATAAGACCATCACCAATCTTGGAATTTCTCTGAGCATTAAAATTGGTCCTATCAAGTGTACCAAAAACTATTGATGCTATGAATTACACCCTTGAAATAAGGCTTAACTTCTCTCTTCCACGTGGCATAATGGAGACTTCCCTGTTGTTGTGGGCTTGGCAGGACTGAGGGAAGAATCTCTAGATAAGGGCTAGATCCCTTTGATGCATCTCTGAGGTCTTTCACTACTACTGCTAATAATGGGGGGGATGAAAAGGGAGAATTATATAACCAAAATGAAAATCTATCTAAATGGTGATGCACCAAATGATTTTGATCTACTCAACTATATCAACACTTTAGACCAAAGAGGGTGAATAGACACTTTATTTGATAAAAAGACCAGACTACGGGGCAATTTAATAGGGAGAGGCTTAATGAAGATACAATGAAAAGGAACTAATCATAGGTGCTACAAAACACACACTATTAGATAACTACTCTTCTATTTCTACACTCCAAATGAAGCACATCCTATTGACCTACAGAAATAGCCTTGGCTACACCAGGTATGTTGGTGTCAATTTATGAAAGCATCAAGCTAAAATGACTGAACATAGAGTTGATACATAGACATATTCAAAAGTATAACTAGTTAGATAGAGGTAAAACACATTCTTATTGATTCAATGGTAAAATTTGGCAAGGCTTCACCTTACACAAGTGAGAGATATCATTTCTCTGCTGAGAGGTTACAATATATAGCATAAAAAGAAAGACTTTTGGCACCTTCTAGAACAATCAACCCATGCTATATTGAACACCTAGGAAGGAGGAATTTGCTTATGCTGGTGTCATCCTTCTATAAATTCCCTAAAATAGCCATGTTGTAGATGTCTCAAGTCTTGACTTTGGTGCTTAAACCATTTTAAATGCTATTGTGAAAGCATGGGTTTCTTGATTGTTATTTGAATGGTAAGGCCACCCCCCTTTATGAAATTCACACAACTGTCTACTTATCAATGCTTAATTGAAGAAAAATAGGCCATGCTTTCATTGTTTGCACTCTTTGATGACCATTTGGTAGAGACTATTTCATCCACAATAATAACTTATCTGCGGATGCTTTCCATGCCACCTAGACTATTATGTCTGCACCTGTGCTTGGCTTTTCCTAGCTCTTTGGCCCTCAAGGCTATCTTCCATCATTTCTTGGCTCTTCAGGCTCCCTTCTTGGTTGGTCACTGAGTTAATCCTCGATCTTTGACCCCCCCTTTGAATTCCTTTAGGCTTGTGCTCATGAGCTCTTTTGGTCAAGATGTTTGAAAGAAATATTTCAACCACTTATCTGAAAGAATTTTTCCTTTGGCTTTTCCTTAATGGCTAATGCACCCCATTAAAATTGATTTCTCCAAGCCTATCACCATTTGAAAAAAAATGGATATTCATTTTCTTAAATTTGATGTCTGCAAGGACATCACTAGACGTTTGAACTCCAATGGCTAGTTCACTATGTTAAGGTTGACATGTTCGAGCCCATCATCCCTTTGGTAATTCTTTCAGCCTTTACAAAATGAACCTTCCTAAAGGGAAGGTGTCCCTTCAAAAAATGGAAAAGGTCCCTTTTTTGTCACTGAGATCCCTCTGAAAGGGCACATGTCTTTCGGGCTCCTTTGGGTTCCTTTGCCTTCCCAATTCCTTCAGTCAAAATGTTCAAAGCAATTTCTTTGTGAATTTTACCCGAAATAAATCTTTCCTTCAAAGTCTCATCCCTTCTTTCGGTCATTTATTTTGATAAATTCCTTTGGATAAAATTCCAAAGGAATTCCTTCAATCATTTGTCTGAAGGAATTTGCCTTGGTTTCTTCCTTTGTGAATTTCTTTAGAAAAAATGTCTGAAAGAATTCCTTTAGGAATTTTGTCTGAAGGAGTTCATCCTTTGGTTCTTCCTTGGATTTACTTTGGAAAAAATGTCTAAAGGAATAACTTTTCATTTTCTTTGGATTTCCTTCAGACAAAAACTTTGAAGGAATCCTTTGCCTTTTGCCTTGTTCACTTTTCTGAAAGAGAATCCCCCTTCGGGTCCTCTGCCTTGCTCACTTTCCTGAAGGCACTCACTACCCTCCACTAGGGCACCTTGGGTACCTTCAAAGCTTGCTTGAATGGTCCCATTTTCAACCTAACTACCCTCTGTAAGGACACTTTTCCTTTGAACCCTTGTGAAAAAATCATATCCCTTTGAAACTGGCCCATTCCTTTGTCAAAAGGCTTGTGCAAACTAACTGCCCAAAGTGAAATAAGCCTTATATCAAACTAAAAACCTATAGGTCTTAGATCTCTCAACTCTTTATATGAACAAGTCTATTACAAGGGGAAATGGAGCATTTACAATAAGGTGAATACATCCAAGACTGATGGCTCAAGATAGCAGGAAAGAAGGGAGACTAATTTTTGGCCTACAGGACCAAAAATGGTCAACATAGGTAAAATGCTTGCACATTTGAGAATGTATTATTACTAGCCTTGTATGTAGGAAAATGTTTCCAAATATGTCAAGGGGTGTGTTCTTTGTGCCACAAGCAAGCTTAGTAATAGGAAACTGGAACTTTACACTCCCTTACCTATTCTTACCCATCCCTAGGAAAGTATCTTCATGAATTTTGTAGGGGTTTTACCTATGCCATGAAGGAAACACAATTACTTATATGTGGTAGTGGATGGATTTAGAAAGATGTGTGTTTTTATTCCTTGCACTAAGTAGATTACAGGGGAAGGTATGGCACACTTGTTCTTTCAACATGTATGGGTTCATTTTGGTTTGCCCACTTCTATTTTTTTTTAGGATTCTCAGTTTCTTTGGAATTTTGGTCAACACTGAGGGAATTTATGGACACTAAGTTAAATAAGATAATTGCATTTCATCCATAAACTAACAATCAGATAGAGGTTGTAAACCATATAGTGATACACTTATGGGACATTAAAGTAAACATCCCAAGTTATGGGATGAACATTTATGCTATATTCACAAATGCTTACAAACATGCCCTTCATTCTTCTACTATGAAATATAATTTTGAAGTTTGTTATGGATATTTGCCTAAATCTCCTTTAGATGTTTGTTATGGAAAAGATTCAGTTGCTGATGAATGTAATGATGTTATTAAGTCAAGAAGTTTAATGAAAAGATATAGTAGGTACACTAGATTATCTAAGATTAGTTGGAAAAAAGTCAGGCAAAGTATAAAGTAAGACATGACAAACATCATGTTGATCACCAATTTGTTATAGGTGATTTGGTATGGCTTCATATTAGTAAGGAAAGGCTAACAGGTGAAGGTAAAAATTTGAAATCAGTGTGGCATGGTCCTTTTTGGATTACAAAAATGATTGGTAAAAATGCTTTTTGGTTAGATTTTTCATCTTATATGCAGATTTATTCAATTGTGAATATTAAAAAAATGAAATTTTATGAGCCTCCGATGATTGTAGATCATGATGAGAGTGTATCCATTCCTTATGTTGATTATTTTGCTCCTAAGTATCTAACAAAATTGCAAGAAGATACAATTCTTGACAGGAAGGTTTGGACTTCACAAAGAGGAGATGTTGAGTATCTTTGAGTTGGTCTCAAAGGGATACACCCAAACAAGGCAAAATATATGGAAGCTAGAAAAGTGAGGGAGAAATACCCTTACCTCTTTACCAATTAATCAAATTTTGGAGGTCTAAAATCTCCTAGTGGGGAGGATTGATCTAGGAGGATCCATATACACTCCAAAAATTAAGTCATAAAATTGTAGATTGATCATTACCACAGTGTAGAGCTCATCAAGAGCTTTTCGATGCATTTTGAATGGACCAATTCTGAGTTTGTATGCAAAAGTTATCACTAGTCAAAACTGTGGTCAAATGATGACATGGAAACATGTACCAATTAAACATTAACTTATTAATTCTCTCAATCCTCACATATTATAATTAATTAGTATTTTAATAATTATGTGGAAGCCCACAAATTAAATATGTGGGATATTATCAAAATTTCATATAAAATTATAATGGGATAATATAAATCCCATTAAAAAAGGGTGGAGATAAATATTATTAAAAAAGGTGATAATGTTAAATCCCACAAATAATGGTCTTGGGATAATTATGAATATTATTTGAAATTGGAAAGGATAATCATCCAATCCCATCTTTGGTGGACCTGTGAACCTATATAAAGGGGTGAGGGTTCATTTTTTAATCAAATTTTGAATGTATTTGAAGATTGAGTGCTAAAAGGGTGCTAGAGAGCCATAGAGAGATTTTTAAAGGCCTCAAGCTATATAATTTTGGTTTGAGAGTATCTCTTCGATAGAGTTAAGCCCGCAAAGATGATTTGAGAGACTTCTAAAGAAATTGTAAAGCTATTTTGCAATAATTTAATGGAGTGGTCCTCACTTTGAGTAGATCCAAAGAGGTAGGCCATTGTACTGAACTCCATTATCAAATCGGTTTGGTATTTCTGTCAATTTGTCTCATGTATTATTATTGCACTCTTTAAATTTAGTATATTATATATATTTAAAATCCATTATTAAATCCCATAATCATTTAAAATATTAATTTATATTAAATCATGAATTTAAGGTTTCGATCCATTATTCAAGTGTGTTTTCTATTATTACAATAATTGATTATTACTGATTACAGATCAATGGTCCTCACTAATAAACTCCTTCATATAAGGTACTACTAGATGACAATGGAATTTGATGGATGTGCATATGTTAAGAAGTGTGTTGCTTGCCTGAAATATGGATATATAATCCACACACCATCACAAGAACTTCATCCAATTACATCTCCTTGGCCATTTTCAACATGGGGACTCAATCTCATAGGGAAGATAAATGACACATCATCTAATATCCATAAACACATCCGTACTTCTACTGAGTATTTTACTAAGTGGGTTAAGGCCATTCCTCTCACTTACACAACCAAAAATTAGATTTACAAATTCATCCCTAATAACATCATTTTCTATTATGGCAACCCATCCACCATCATTTTTGGCAATGGCAATTTGTTCAAAAATAAGGATGTTAAAACCCTTTGTACTCAATTTCATATTAGACACATATAGTCAACTCCCTATTATCCTCAAGGTAATGGTCAAGCTGAGGCATCAAATAAGACCATTGTAAAACTCCTCAAAAATATTTTTAATGATGTTATCCATGATTAGAATTTGAAACTATTTCCTATCTTATGGGCTTATAGAACCAACATTTTTACACCCATAGGTTCCACACCCTATTCTCTAGTCTTTGGATTAGAAGCCATTCTGATTTTCAATATCGAGTTTCCCTCGTACATTTCATTACAAGTTATTATTAATGATGAGGAGTATAGAGTATCCTAGCTATAAGAGTTATAACTCTTGGATGAAAAAATGTCTATCTACCTTAAATCATCTCAAATCATATCAAAATTAGCTAAGTGGAAGCTACAAGAAATTCATCATTTCTAGAGAGTTTTAAGTTGGTGATCTTGTGCTTAAAGAAAATTAGTGAAATACTAACGTGGACCTAGAAAATAAATGGAAGTTTGACTCTAACTGGTTGGGTCTGTATATCATCACAACAAAATATGATTCTAGAGAATATATATTGGCAATAAAATATGGGAAAGAGTTATATGATCCCATAACCATCATGCATCTCAAGTGCTTTTACTCTTTATCCATCAAAGTATTTTATATGATCACTCATATTGGGGTCATCCTTCTCCATACTTTCACATCCCTTCCCATCCATTTTATGTCTATGATCCAATCCAAAACATACTTGAACCTTCCCTTTCTCATGTTAACCTTGATGGTGATATACAAGTATTACATGTTATAGTATATTTGGCATGATCATAATGAGACAACATCCGTACAACAGAACTTCAAAGATCAACATAGAGAGTTTACCTATATTTTAGTCCTTAGTGAGGTTATTTTCACTATGTCCTCTTTTCACAACCATGTATCCCTTCATCCCATCCCACATTTGGTTGGTTTCCATTTCTTTCCCGTCCCACGTCACTTTCTAAATATGCTATTAGAGTTAGTTTTCCTTTTGCTAGTGTCTCCTTGTATACATATTCTATATTTCCCTTGTATTTATGTCATCTTTCATTTACACATACATATAGTTTCACCTTGTGTATCCTTATATAAAATACTCATGTATATACTAATTCATAAAATCATAAAAAACAAATAACTCTTAAACTCCCCAAAAAAAAAATCCCATAATCCTAAGAATTCAAAAATTCACAAAAAACCAAAAATGATATAAAACTATAAAAAAAAATTATTTGCTTTGTCATCCTATCCAACTTTGGATTTAAATATTTACTCTGTTTAAGAAACCATAATTAAGAACATCAGACTTCAGCCTAATCCCATGTGTTTACATAAATTTATTGGGAGGGTATCTTTCATCTAATCATTATCATCTTAATTAACATCATCACATCTCATTCTTCCCATCTTGGGAGAACTACATTGGCCTAAAATCCACATAAAAAATGTAGGTAACACTTAGTTACATGGGGTACCCAGGGTTAGCTTGGCCACCATCACACCATCTCTAATATTCCAATTTTATTATTTCCATCCCACAACACTACCAAATTCAAGTTTATAACATTGCCTAATCTTAAACTTGTTCAGATTTTGGGGCAAAGCAAACATGAGTTTTATCAAACACTCTCACATAATGATTATATTTTTTTGTTTATTTTTTTAAATGGTGTGTGTATGAATCTTTGGTTTTTTGTTTATTTGTTTTTAAGTGAATTAGTTTTGTCTCAATTCATATGCGTCCATAGTGTTATCATGATGTGTGTTATCATGTGTTTTCATTTGAGCTAGTCCATAAGCAATTGGCACATATGTTATCATGATTTATTTTATAATTATAGTTCATGATTTCAAATACAAACTT
>JARHVA010000514.1:335000-400000 GCA_037957365.1 Torreya grandis | reverse complement strand
TGCAACATGTCTGTAAAGTGCTTCAAACTCTTTGGAAGCACAAGTTATGTGCAAATCTCGATAAGTGCACATTTAGGATGAAAAAAATTTAGTACTTGGGGTATGTTATGGATGAAGAAGGCATCTATGTCAACCTAGAGAAGATTTGGGTTATTCAAGAATGGTCTACACTAAGGACCCTCATAAAACTTCATAGCTTCTTAGGTCTTGCAAATTTTTATCTCAAGTTTGTTATTGGATTCTCACATGTGGCTTGGCCACTAATCCAAGTGGTTAAAGGAGGAGCTAAAGCTACATTTTAGTGGGACAAAATACCAAAATGAGCATTTGAGAGTTTGAAGAATAGACTCTATTCAACTCCTATTCTTTCCTTATTATACTTGCATCAACCTTTCAAGTTGATTATAGATGCATCTGAATATGCCATGGGAGTTGTCATCATGCAACATGGTCATCTTATTTCATATCATAGTGAAAATTTCAATGATACAGTTGAGGAATACCTGACATATGACAAGGAGCTCTATGCCATTGTGCAAGCCTACAAATAATGGAAACACTACATCTTGGGGAAAGAGATGGTCATCCACATTGATCACAGACCATTGGAATTCATCCAAATGTAAAACAAACTGTGAAACAAGAGGCACTAGAAGTGGGCCACATATATGCAATAATTCCATCTAATAATCAAACACAAAAAGGGAGATCAAATACTACCAAAGATTATCTGAGCCACCCACCAATTGCTACACTCATAATATTTCTTGATCCACACAAGACTGCCACTTGGGGTGCTCTATATGAAGTAGATCCTGACTTTGCTATTACATATCAGGTGCTTTGAGAAGATAAACATGTCTTTGATTTATATTTATAAGATAATTTCCTTTGTCACATGGGGCACATCTATGTTCCAGCTGTAGAGAAATAGAAGATGATATAGGAAGCACATTTCAATAGGACAACTGGGCACTTTGGTGTAGAGAAGACATTGACAGTTCTTCAAACAAATTTTTACTGGCCCCATATTTAGAAGGATGTGGAAAGGTACCTCAAATATTGTATCCATGTGTGATAGCTAAGACAACAAATAATAAGAAAGGATTGTACACACCATTGCCAAAACCAACTAGGCCTTGGGAATCTCTCTCAATGAATTTTCTCTCAGGTTTGCCCACTTCAAAACATGGCAAGGACTGTATTCTTGTTGTAATTGATTATTTTTCAAAAATGGCTATCATGATTAATTTTAATAAAAATATATTTATTGAGGAAATTGTTCAACTATATTTTAGTCATGTATGGCTCCATTATGGTCTCCCCAAGTTCATTATTTCGGATGGAGATAACAGGTTCTTGAGTATCTTCTGATGCACTCTTTGGAAGATGATGGATACCAAGTTGATGAAGTCCATGGCCTTCCATCCATAGACTGATGGTCAGACAGTAGTGGTGAACACCCTGATTGTTCACATGATTCGAATGTATCACTCTAAACATCCATGCACATGGGATGATGAGCTTCTTTTCATACAACATGGACACAATTAGGCCTTGCACAGTGCCTCCAAGCATAGTCCATTCCAAGTATGGTTCAAGTTATAACCTATGGAACTAATCAATGTAGCCAGTCCATTCTCCATCATGGAATACACACATATGGGAGATCTAAGGTAGAAAAATCAACAAAGTTCATTGAACAAATCCAACACATCTAGCAATATGTTCATGATATCTTGGAGAAGATGAATCATAAGTATAAGAAACAACATGAAAAACATAGGGTTTCACACCATTTTTATGTAGGTGAGAAGGTTTGGTTATGGATTCAAAAGGAATGACTCATAGGCCCACACAAAAAAATTTAGCCTTTGCGATATGGTCCCTACACCATCACCATAAAAGTTGGAGAAAATGCTCTTGAGTTGAACTTTCCAACCTACCTTGGTTTGCATCTAATATTCAATGTGGATCTCCTCAAACCATATCATCTACCTATATTTCAAAATTCAATCATAGTAGAACAACTGGACATTAATGAGTTTAATCAACATATTTTTTCTCTAGTGGAGGAGGATCAAATTGTGGACACCTAGATGAAGACAACAAGAGGGAACTCTATTCCACTTTAATGGATGGTCAAAAGGGGAAAGCTTAGCCACTAAGGTGAGTGGCTCACAGAGAATCAAATCAAGACAAAACTACCACACTTGATGAGTAATATTGCTGCAATGGGGACCATTGATTCTCAAGGAGGGAGAAATGATCTGGGCAACACTTCAAGTGACAATTTGGGTGATGGTTCTACCTCAGTTGGTGGAATAACTTTTGAGAGCCATAAATTTTAAACCATATCTCCATTTTAATCCTCGTTATAACCATTGGAAAGATAATAATGAGGATAATGAGATAATATGGCATAAAGATATGCTTAGTGTTTTTTGAACCCAAAAAACCCAATGGAAGTGCTCATAATTTTAATTTTAATAGTGCTATATAAAAATAGTAATTTCTCAAATTTTATGATGTTGTAAATCATGAAAGTCAAACCAATTAATATAATTCAATATTGGTGACCTTCCACATCCTCCCGAGAAGGGGATCAGACATCTCTTTCTGAGAAGATAAACATATGTTTGTATTTGAAATCTTGTAAGCAATAAAAAATATCTTCTTAGAGAAATAATTATTATGATAATTGTGTTATTTTTGTGTTATTGAAATATATTTAAACCAAAACCTCTAATTTTTGGATCAGACTATGTCAAATATTTCCAAGAATCCAATATGTATTCATGAGGTTATGAGCACTTTCCAAAAGTTACTCTTAGGATCTTAATCTCTTTTAAATGTTGATAAGATACATGAAATTCAATTTATTTATCCCTTCTCATACTCATGTATTCATTTTGTCTTCAAATATTCAACAAGGTACTAGTATGTGTGATGCAGAGCTTGCACAAGTTTCTCTCCTTTCTTATCCTTGATCAATGGAACACTTACTAAGTTACATATAAGGAAACCAATCACCATGCAATATAAATGGATTAATATACTATTTATAGATTATAATAGATTCACCTTGATAATAATATCCCATAATAACTAATCTAACTTCTTATCACTATTTCCAACACTTCTTTTTACACTTGTGCAACTCTGCCAATGTAATACTCCATCTTTTTAGCCCTATTTGACTATAAATACCCTTGTAAATAAAAAAAATGAAAACTAATATGACTTGCCAATGTGATATTATCCTTTAACCTATTTTAACACACATATATGTCAAATTTAAATACCTATCTCACTCTTTAGGTCCCCTTTCCTTCTTATAGCCTTCCAAACTAGGCCTTTTTTAGCCCTTTCCCAACTCCATTCGATATAAATCCATAATAAATGGTCTTTAAAGTATTAAAATTGTTTTATTTAGTTAATTAATTTAAAAATACATAATATTACAAGTTTTGGTGAATTTTCAAGGGTTAATTTTCTCACAATAGTCAAAACCCTAGTTGTTAGGGTTTAGGGAGACTAAACAAGGCGAGTGTGGTTTAAATTCCATATCTTGATCCAGAAATAGTTTAAAACAAAAATAATGGTTGGAAAATTTCTATATATTCTTAGTACAACTTTTTATTTCAATAAGCTTAGTCTCTTAATGCTCAGATCAATCTCCAACAAAAAAACTCAGTCGTTCTTGACTGTGCTCTAATGGCAGAAAATAGGGTTAGCAGGGGTTAAGCAGGGTTTTGATAATTTCAATATTTCAAATAGTATTTATAACCTATATCAGGTGGGTTACCATGTAAAAATACTATCTCAAGCATTTCTTAATCACTTTAGAATCTAAAACAAGTTTCAAGATAAAGAATACAATAAACCAATTCAGGGTTTCTAGTCTGTATGCCATTGACACGAAAGAACTCTGAGCACATAAAACTTACCACATTTGACCTCCTAAACATCAAAAAAAATTATCTCTAACACTTCCTATGCACTCCATGTCCATATTCACCATACAAATCAATGAGGAAAAGATCAAATAGGCACTTGTTCAAACTGTATGCTTTCATTCACTGTTTGATAGACCTGCCTATCAACTCAAGGGTAATCTTCTTACAATCCAAATATTGTTACTTAATATAATTAGAGATTATATTTGATAACCAAAAATATCAAAAATCACATAAACAACCACTCACCATATTTAAGATTCTAAAAATCAAATTGCTTAATCTTAATCATGCAATATCAACACATTCAAAAATTCATTAACACGGTCCTCTTATTCATCAAAATTTACTTATTCCACATCCATTCTCTATCACATTCAAATGGAGTTCACCAAGACAACATAACAAAATGACTCTACCAAACTACTCCAAGAAGCATAACTAAATCTTGGATCATTAGCACATTGGGGTCATTGACCCTTTAATTGAGTCTTCCCAAAATTCACACCTTCTTATGCCTATGTAAATCAAACAACATTATTAGAAACCATGATTGCACTTATATATGAGATAACTTGACCTTCATATATTGATTATGCTCCACTTTGTAACCTGTAGGTCTTCTAACAACACCAAGGTTATGTATTCACGTGTCAAGTGTTTCACAATGCTTTTATAGGATTTCAAACCTATTTCTGAGAGGGATACTTAACCATACCACTCCTTAATTGTTTCAATTGACATGAAAAAGAAATAAGTCTTATCCCTTTATACAAGATGATTGTCAACCCAAACATGGCTCTCACTGACCCTTTTCTCTACCATATCTTCTACTTGGAAGTGATTACTTATTTGGAATCACTCAATTTCATTACAAAAAACACTTCTCTCACTAACTATGGTTTTAATAGGTTCACAATATATCCCCAAGAAATAATTAGCCCTTTCTCTCTTGATATACACAAAGTAGGGCATAAGGCAGAATACCACATTTTATCTTCCAAAATGGTTATTTGAATATTTCAACCTATTATAAGTCATATGAAGGACCTATTTTGATTTCACAACAGTTTTTTTATGTTACTCAATACATTTGGACAATGTTTTGATTTCATAACTTTCTTTATTCAATAGTTTATCTTCTCCTTATTCAATAGTTAAGCAGAATGATTAACTATAGTTTGTGATTTATTTTGAGAATTATCGCTATTTAATTTTTGTAATTGTGTGGTAGGTGGAATTAATTATACATGGGGAGTGTTGTAGAAATACAATAGGAATTCCATAAATTTATATGGAAGAAATCAAATATACTGGAGCAGCTCAATGCAAAATGATAAACATTACATGAAATCTCATGTGTGGTGGCTAAGGCCATCAATTGGAGGAGGCTTGGAACCACAAAAATTTTTAGGTAGACTGATGGATTTAATTGGGTCAATGTTCTCCTCCACTACAACATGGTGTATCTTGCCTACCATGTTCCGTTGGTGAGCTATGATTACATGGCACTCAAATATAGGCCCGATAATGATTTATACATATAGTGGTCATATGAATGGCCACAAGATGATGTTTTTTTGCCTGATGTGTGGGGTACTCATAGCTTTATTATAGCACATCTTAGGCCCTTCTTGGATAAGTTCTTTTCAACAAAGGCGTCTAATTATCTGAATGTCTATGTGCATCTAGATCAAGTACAAAATATTTTTATTAGTGCAAAACTACCATTCAAAGTATATTTAAAACTATATAGTATTTAGAATAACCTATTTTAGGCATATAATCTTTGTCTGGTGAAACCATATGTTTCATTTTGGAAGAGATACACAATCTTCCACACCATAGACTTTCCTCTCATATAACCGAGCCAGAGTATTTCAAGAACAAAACCTCTATTTTTTTACACGCATGTTCTAGAGGATGAAAGAGATGATGAATATGATCCAATGGATGAAAGTGATACTTCTTAAAGTTAATAGAATCATTTTATAAAAATATTTTCAATATTGATAAACAATGTACTTTAATGGTAACGAAAGTACATATTTGTGTATTACATATTTATTGTTGATCTTGATGTTGATGTTAATTGTTATTCTTGATTTTGATGTTAGTTTTTGATGTTTATGTTTCAATATTGATGAAAATAATAAGCTACTTATCTCACACTTTTCCTTGTTCTTGATTGCATTTCTTTGTAAAATTTCACTAATTCATTGCTCACTATGTGGTTTATGGTTCTTCAACATATCTTTAGGTTCAAGGTATCTATTTATGATTTTTGATTGTGTTTTTAGGACCCAAGGGAATTAAAATTTATCTTTGACCACATTTTCATTAACTCAAAAACACTTTCCAAGTTTACATTCTCCTCTCTTCACAACTCTACTACTCAGCTCATAGTCCTTGTAACCCTATTTTTGGGCTTTTTGACTTGTTATAGAATTGTACCTTTTCCAATTTTAAAATAGAATATTTATGTAGACATCCTTTTCCAATATATAACTATCCTCATAGTTTCATAACTCAACCTAGTCTCTAAAACACTTTGTCATACTTATTTTTCTCACTGTTACCTTTCATTACGTCTCTTAGGTCAATTTTAGCACATATTTATACACATGTCTCTTTAACAGTATGGATATGTATTCCTTGACCCTAAAACAAATAAAATATGTTATAAAACTTCATAATATAACTTCCCACTAAGCTTCCCTAATTTTTGATGGTTAGAACGATCTATATCCTTCAAACCCTAGGTTTAGGGTTTTCCTATCTCTGTCTCAGCTGAGAGGGATTAAATTATAATTGCTAACATTTTGATGAGTTTCATGGACCTATAAAATTTTAATAAGGTTTGTAATTTCCTCTATCACGTCTTCAAATAATTAAATTTTGTTATCCAATCCACTATTCAACATTTCCATATCAAAATCTATTTGACTATGTCAAGAAATTGTGAGTTTATAGGTCTGCATGCTTGTAAAGGTTAAAAAAGACACATACAATGTAAACACTATATAAAAATGAACTTAAATATCATTAAAATAAATTACCAAAATTCCCAAAACACTTATTCCTTGATTCAATGATCATTTCCTTCAATGAAATGCACACAATCCAACTTTGCATACTACTATAAGAAACAAGCCTATCTTGGCCCTTTTTCCATGATTAGAGGGTTTCTTAGATAATATTCAAAGAGTATAATTTTAAAAAAATACCAAGAATATTTGGACATGGATGACAATACGATTTCAATTTCACTAATCTCTTAACAATTAATATACTATCTACATACAAGAGAAACAACACCCAAATAGGGGTCTACAAACATAGTCTTCAATACAAACACTTCCTTATTGATTATTTAAACCTATATTATCAAATATGATAATTCAAATAACTTGGAAATGTATTTTCAAGATATATAATCTTCAAGCACATTTGGAAACTATTACCAATCTCATTCTTCATTAACAAACACTTATACTCAGCGACAAAAGTAATTACTCAAAATAAGGACTATAAGTCTGCAACAATTTTTCTATGGATTTCTCTCTATTCTTTATCTCTTCCACATTCAAATGGAATAACTATCTCCTCTTGGTAATTGACTCCAAAATCCTAAAAGAGGACACATAACTGAATCTTGATTTCCCTTTTCCCACTTAGAGTTTTCTTACCAAAAAGATTCCATTATGACTTGATTTTCACTATATGACATACTTACAACATAAAAATAGAATTATAATAATTTATAAACCTCTTACCATGCCAAAATAGCTAGATACATTTATCATATTTTTACACCTTCAGAAATTGCGCAAAAGTCCTTAGACAAGAGGAAGTAAGCAACTAGTGGAAAATAAACATCAATTTTATAGATTAAGATGTGAATAAGCATGTGTTTCAATTGATTTCCATACAAATTCATAAGTATACATCATGTAATATCAAAAATATGAGTCATTGCACACAACTAATTATCATTGTTTGTGTATGGAATACCATGTCTATTGGTAGACTTTCCATTGTCTTGTGCAAATAAGATATCAAACTCCACCTTTAAAATCTACAGCTACTTTTCCTATATGGAAAATATTCCTTTGTGCTTCATTTGCATGGCCTACATAGTCTCCACCCTTGCATCATAGAGTGATTTTTTGTAGGCATGGGAAGCTTGTAGATTGACAAACTTTATTTCATGTCACTCTTCTCATTCGTTAGTGTGAGAAGTGCACAGTGCAACTTCTCGATCACTCTAGTCTTGTTAGCCAATGCAGTTTCCAACTTGATAAACTTTTCCCTTACACCATCAATAAGTTCAATAAAAAACTAGTTTTCCCACTTGAGTGATTATTTTTTTCAATCACTAGTGATAGTTGCAAACTAAGATGTTCATCTATGCCCATTGTGTTCTAGGATCTCATCCTTGCGAGAAGTCCTTCCATGTCCTTAGGAAATTGGATAGCCACATTCTCTTCTATATTTGGGACTTCATCTGTAAAAAATATGATACACGTGAAAGTCAATGACAGCATTCAATATTTTTAGCATTGAAAATCTAAAAAAAGATAGACATAAATGAGGGTCTATGAGAATATTCAAAAGCTAAGAACATCCAATTTTTTATAATTACTAATAGTTCCCTTACACATAAAGAGTTTTCTAGCTTAAATCAAAATAAAGAAATAATTATATTAGAGTATGAAATATTTACCTATGGCATGGATTTTATGATGTATTGGAAGGTTACCCCATTCCTTCTCTCCCCTCCTCCCATGCCTCAAAATGTGGTCCATAGTCATCGATAGTTGTTATGTTGATTACCTGAACAAACAAACACATGATATGAGACAAAGGAATGTTAGAGAGACAAGTGATGCATAAAAATCTTATATTTCACTCCCCACCATGGTTACTTTTATATAGACATAGAGACATGCAAATATGTGAACTTTTTTACCAACATGTGAAATGATGAAGGGAGAATAAGGTATACATGTGAAGATGATAGATCACCAGTTAAAAATAACACATACCATACATGTAAAAAATATATGATGAGTACATGGGAAAATCATTGCATCATTCAACCATGCATGATTGTGCAATACATCAGTAAATGGAAATTAACCACCAAACCATTGCTTGAATCATACATAAACAAAAAACTACATATCCAACACAAACTAGAAATGAAACATTTATATTCAAATCTCCTATCCAAATAATATGTTTGACCACACATCAAATATGTCATACATATTATGCAAAAATGTATGCATAAAAATAATAGTTTCCAAGGAAATAGATGAAAGGTAATATCATTGTTCATGGAATGGCTTTTAGGCCTCTAGAAATGGAAAAAGAAGTGGAAGCGGTCAACCACATGAATGCACGCATATGCATGTCACCCTGGATACCTACATTTTAAAATGTGTAGTTTAGAAATCTTAACAAAATACAAGACTAAGACATCATCATGAAGAATAAACTTATCAGTTGTGGTAAATAAGAAGTAACTATCATACTTCCCAGACATGGTCCATACATACCTATGACTATGCCAAATCATCTCCACCAAAATCCTATATGCAATAATAATATACATCACTATTAAAATATGTAATGTTAGAGTTGAAAGAAAGCTATGATGAATAAAAAAGAGTAAATATAATACATAGTCATTGTAAGAAGTATAATATCAATTTCCTAGGAAACCTATCATGTGCACTTTCATTTGATATTCCCCTTTGATGAACATATCTACCATTCTGCAAATGCATTTCTCTCAAAGGAATGTGATCTTCATCACTAGAATGGGATTGAGGGTCATCCCTCTATAATCAAAATGGTTATTATTGTAGAAATATCAATGTTAATATTGAGTAAGCTAAATTGAACTTAACATTAACTTTGTGAAAAGTAATGAACATAATGCATTTAACTTGAGGTTCATTTTTGCATGCACCTTGCTGTTGCTCTTCCTGTTCTCTTTATTAATCCATTTATCAATGATATCATATTCACTAAATGTAGGATTCCCTGCTCTGTGTCAAGTTTTCACTTGAATCGTATGCAACCATCTCATCTTTGATAGAATTCAAGGTTGTTTCATGGATATAATATAACTCAGACACATCCTCCCTAGCCATCCATGATCTTTCCAACCTATCTATCTTGCTAATGCTTTGATTTTTCAAGAGTCGATCTATTGGCCTCCTTTTTATTTTCCTTCTGTTGATTTCTCTCCCCTTAGGTGTACATTTTCCACTTCCATCTTGCCTAGGGAGCCTCCTTAGAATGGGTTGTTGACCATGAATCTTATGATAGTGAGTGTTAAGCATGTCTCATGACCAAAATAGATGACTACCATTAGCTCTAAATTTGTCGCATGGACTCAACAAGAAAAGATGCACATTCTACCTCACAATACCCTAATCCTTGATTCTATACTCGCCTGTATATTGTCATTCAACAAGGAAGAGATGTGAGTTAAAAACATAAATCAATAAATAAATTATAACATCATCAAACACAATATAATGTTAAAAACATAAAACATAAGATAACATCATCAAGGATAATCAAATGTTCTCACAATATTTGGTTCCTCTTCCATTTCAGATTGTGAAGTGTCTAGAAGCCAATCACCATCATCATCATCAACATCAACATCATCATCATCATTGTCATCATGGCCATATGACTCCACCTCATCCTACCACATAGGTGGACATATACATGTGAGTCCAACCCTAAACATATATGGAACAATAAACACGGGGCTATGAGCATGTCAAATGAAAGAGAGACTAGAAAAATATGCACATTTTTAGGGATAGATTCATTATGCAGGTGACTATTAGCCACGTCCATGTGGCTCTGATTCACCCCTTCCAACTAAAACACAAAACAAAAACAACATAGAAAAACACATGGCATGTTAAGAGAAGTCTAATCTTGATTGTTCTAAGAGGGAAAAAAGAAACATTATTTAACATCAGGAACAATCAAACATTAAGGGCAGCCAAAGGTTCCCATACATCTCTTGAGAAATAGTCATTGGATGCTTTGGGAACACCTTTGGTCTGTTTCACCCCCTCCTCCTGTAGTATTAAAAAAGATATAACATATAAAAATAGGGATACATGGTTTGAAATTATTGAGCATGGAAAATGAAAAAGATAGTAAAAAAAATACACACATTTGTATAGATGGAGTCATTATAAAGGTGACTATTAGCCACATCCATGTGACTCTACTCCACCCCTCCCAACTAAAAGACAAAAAAAAACATAAAAAAATGCATGGTGTGTCAGTCAAAGTATTTTAATTTTGATTGTTGTAAGAGGGAGGAAAGAAACATTATTTAATATGAGGAGCAATCAAACATTAAGGGTAGCCAAAGGTTCTCATACATTTTTTGAGAAACAGTCATTGGACACTTCGGGGACACCCTCTTCACCTTCGGTTTACTCCACCCCCTCCTCCTGTAGTATTAAAAAAGGGTAATGTAATAAATCAAAAGAGGGATGCATGGTTTGAAAATATTGAGAATTTTACATATGAGGAAAGAACATTAAATTAGACATTGAAAATGCATAGACCATCATTAAAATTACATGTGTTATCCCCTTGTTTGCATCTTTATTTGGTAAAGATTCCATCTTGCACTAGGACTTCACCCTTGGTTGTTCATGGGCAGGGAATGGTTGTCTCAAAATAGTGGGAATACCATCCCCAATTGTTGATCTTTCATTTAGCTTCCTCCTTCGATATCTGAGGGGGCAAGGGGAACATCTAAACTGAGCACTTGCACATAATGAGGCCTTTTGACCAACTTCTTTCTCCTAAAACAATGCATGTCACAATAGATTAGCTTCAACAAAAAAATTAAAATACAACTCAAATCCACGTTCGAGTACAATAGCTAAAAATGCATACCATTTGTTCGGTCTCAGCATAAAGTTCTTTGAGGTAATCATCTAATTCCCACTCATCCATCTTAAATCTGTAACTATTAACATTCATAGTATTTATTGCCAACAAATAATAACTTGCGTTTAAACAATTCAAGAATATGCTTTACAACACTAACCCTTACCAATGAAATGCTTATAGAAATCACGTAAAGGTCACCACGAGAGTGCAATGGTGTGCTGATAGCTAGAGTAATCTGACTAGTTGGCAACATAACATAGCAGCCATAGAATAATTTGGCCAACCCCTATTCATGAAATTGACACCCTATATTGAAAGTATATATTACGAGCCTCCAATAAGGAAATGTACATATGAGAAGGCATTACATTTTCTATAGATAGTGTAACATTCCAAAGTAGAGATTGTCTTTTCACATTATAGTAAATTAACATACCAATTCATTTGGAAAAAATCTATATGTTATGACAATGCCTCATGTAGTGATTCAAGGATGAGCTAAACAAACCTTTGTATGTAGTAGATGAGATAGAGAAAATGTAATAGATACATTACATTTTGAAAAATTTAAAAGAACCAAAACATGCCTGTTGTAAATTTCAAAGGTTAACAATAATATTTTTGAAGCCTTGAATATCAAGTCCATGGAGATTGTATGAAAAAAAAATTAGTTGTAGCTTATATGAAAGACGTTGATGATAATATTTAACAAGCTCACTGAACATTTTGAATGAATAAGTCAACAATAGTAAGTATGCATTGCATAGTACAATGGGAGTACTGTAAACACAAACATGGATTAACACACTCTTACTTTGTGGAAGTCTACACAAACACATGAAATATGATAATAATAACACTTGCAATGTACTTAAAAGAACACATACATGATGACCCCATCATAAAGAATAGAATACATTTAGGCACTTTCAAGCACAAATACACATGAAATGGTGAATAAACACACAAGAATTAAAAACAAAGCTAAAGAAATTAAAGATTGGAAAATACTATAGAGGCACTTATACACCCTACAATAGCAGTACAAAAAACATGGATTCACACACTATTACTTTGTGTAAGTCTACACAAAAACACGAAACATGATAAGAGTAATGCTTTCAATGTACTTAAAAGCACACATACATGATGACCCCATCACAAATAATAGAGTACATTTAGGCATTTTCAAGCATAAATACACATGAAATGGTGAATAAAAACACATGAATTGAAAATAGAGGTGAAGATATTAAAGCTTGGAAAATACAAGAGAGGATCCTATGCACCATGTTGAAAAACTCTCTTCCTCTAAATTCGTAGTGCATATGAACCTACATATAAGATCTTGTATTTATGTATAAAAATAACTTATTAACAAAGATAAAATCTTGGGTGAGCTTAACCTTATGTATAGTGGACCTCTGCCAAGGAGAAATAGGACCCCAAAAATAGTAGGTATAGGTAAAATTGAAGTTAGATGTATTTTTAAAGGATTTATTACAATCTTCCTTGCTTTTCTTTGAATTTTAATTTAAATAATTTATGAAAAGGAGGATTATGAACACACTGTGAATGTGCTTATCTGAAGCATTTTCCAATAAATTAAAGCTTGGAAAATACTAGTGAATGTGCTTATCTGAAGTGTTTTCATTTTTATTAAATCTTGGAAAATACTATAGAGGCTCTTATACACCCTATAATGGGAGTAAAACAAACATGGATTCACACACTATTACTTTGTGGAAGTTTTCACAAACACATGAAACATGATAAGAGTAACACTTTCAAGGCACTTAAAAGCACATATACATTTTGACCCCATCACAAAGAATAGAGTACATTTAGGCACTTGCAAGCATAAATAGACATGAAATGGTGAATGAAAACACATGAATTAAAAATAGAGCTCAAGATATTAAATTTGGATGAATGTAATTAGAGTTTGGATTTTTATTTTCAAGTGCTTCTCATCAGGAAATTCTGTGCAAGTCAGTCAAAATATATGTTGCACAAAGTGGATTACAACAACGGCCCATAAATACTGACTTTTGATAGGACTGGTTGGATAATTTACCAAAAGGAGGCGTGGAATTAATTGGAAATACAAAATTGTCAAACACTAAACAATTGTATCCCACGATATAAATAATTGGGAGGGAAATGCAAATGTTTCCATCACTACTCATCCATTGTGTAAATTTATTTATATTTGATTAATTTTTTTAGTTTTGATTTGATATTTTGATTTCATTTTAGTGTTTTTGTGTTATTTTAAACTCTATTTAATTATTGATATAGAGACAAGACAACCTATCACCTTTTTTAATAATTATTTATGTATTATATTTCCTTTAATTAATAAAAATATTGACAAATTTATTTTATATATATATATATATATATATAATTACAGTCATTTATTTCTAAAATTGGAATAGTTTTTGTCAATAGTATTTAATTTAAAAAGTGACCATAAAATTAGGTGAGAAAATTTGTAGCATTGAGATTGATTGATGAATTGATATTTTTCAAAACTTTTACTCAATTTTTTTTTTATCTTTTTGGGTTTGCAAGTATTTCTTTTGAATATAAGTATTAATCAAAAGGGTTGTAGTCTAACTGGTGAGGATGATGGTTGCTTATATCATCTACCTGGTTACAAATCCCTCTAGGAATTTGATATGAAGAGTCAATTAGTTACCCAAGTTCATATACTAGGTGTATTTGACGATGTGGATGCCCCTTATTCATGGTTGTGTAGCTGATGGAGATCACTGATTTAGATGTATGCTTACTCATCATTATAATCCAATATATGTTTATTTCTAAAATATGCACTAAGATGCTAACATTCTATGTAATTCAATGATTCCATACGAATATTGCTTTTTGAGGCATGTACAAAAAAATATAGGTATTGGTACCTTTGTAGGGTACCATTTAAGCTACTAAACTCATCTCAAATGATAATACTAGCAGTTGCCCTAAAGGTGAAGTTACATCGAAAGGGATGGCATAATTTTTATTTTTAGTAAAGAAGGGTTTTATAAGGATAAAGACTGTGAATTGATAGTTTCACCTCACTTGAAATCTATGATCACTAAACCTATCTCACCTCTTGTACATGATGCAATATGCAAAAATAATCTAATGAGATGTGGACCCTCCCATAATCAAATTGACTCTCGTGATGTCCTCATCCACCCTTGATATCTATCATTCTGCATTACTATTACACTGATGTTAATTTAAAATTTAACGTAGTCACATGTGTAAGTGTAATTTATATGGGATAAGTGTTATCCATATGTTTTCACATGCAAAGATTCATGTCTTTCAAACAATGAAGTATCTATCGATGCTAATATTATATTATATTATTATATTATATATAATATTATATTGTTATATAGTTCTTTTAATGTATAATATCCTTTGAAATACATTTTCATTGTCCCTTACTAAAACTATACAGATCACCTTGAAATATTTCACTATTTACATGTTTTGTATAATGATGAATAGTGTGGTCATGTTAAAATTGAGCGTAGTGTTGGTAGTGGGGCTGAGAATAAAATTGGTGACAAGGCTATTGACATTAGATGGGTAGATATTCCCACATATGTGCATATCATTGACATGGACGTTGATGGACTTGAGCTACTATAAATGCATGCTTTCCATTCATGTTTGTTTATGTTGTATTTTATATATATATATATATATATATATATATATATATATATATATATATATATATATATATATATATAACATGTAGCCCCCCATCATGCTTGGTTTAAACTATTTGACTTGGCCTCTTTTGATTCTATTATTATAGATTTTATTTGATAAGAAACAAAAAAAAATAGTAAAATTTAACTTTTAATTAAAGGATGAAGGACCCCATAAACCTCGATTACATATATAACAAATAACTCAGTCATATTTTTCCATTTTCTTAAAAAAATAAAATAAATAAAAATTTCAAATGTTCTTTCTTTATTTTAAAAGATATAATGAATATAAAAATAAGAAATAAAGGGTTTCATGACAACAAACATAGTATAATTAAAAAGAAAATGGATTGTATCGTAAACCACCCACTGAACCAAATATATATCAACATTAAAATTTGTGAATAAAATAAAATAAGTGTTTTTATTTTATTATTTAATTATCAAAAATATTAAATTTGACAAAAGGTTGTTGGATCAGTGGTGAAGTTGTTTCACTAACAAAGAGTTCATCGAAGATCAATTCTTATTGAATGCAATACCCTAACATCATAAAGTATGAGGTCAGGTTTGATCCTCAAATAAATTTGACATAATAAAACCCATATATCCTTAAACCGAAGAAAAATAATAATGATAAATATGAGGTAAAAAAGGACAAGGTAGGAAAAAGTAAAATAAGGATGTTAGTAACAATGATAAATAAGTTAAGGACACATATGAAAGGGAGATAGAAGATAAAGGTTCAAACACTAACTCAAAGAAATAAGTTTCAATATTTCAATTTTATATCTACACATTAAAAACAAGTGTCATGGAGTGGATTTAGTACCTAATGGTTTGTATACTGCAAGCTGTAGACAGGTTGTTCTATATACAATGTTTTAACAAAATCTATGAGGTTTGTTATGTGTATAATTTTGTTAAAAAATTAGAAGCTTCACACTAGAATATATTACCATACTTTGAAACTATCAATTATCCGAGATACTATGAACCATAGAGACAGTTGAAAATGAAAACTACTATGAATGTTAAAACTGAAATGTACATTTTTTTATTTAAACAAATTGTTCAAAATGAAAACTACTATGTATTTCAAAACTGAAATGTAATTTTTGATATTTAAACAAACTATACAATGTTTATATTATAACTATATAATCTGATAAGAAATGCCAAAGTTGAAATTGATGTACTGAAATGTACTTTTTTATATTTAAACAAACTATGTATAATGTTTACATTTGTTTTCTATTTGAACAAATTGTACAATGTTTACATTAGTGTATAATATGATATGAAATTATGAACTTAAAAATTAAACTGAAATGCATGTTAAAAGTAAAAACTGTTATGCATGTTAAAATTGGAATGTACTTTTTGATATTTAAACAAACTGTACAAAGCAAAAACTGCTATGCATGTTAAAACTAAAATGTAATTTTTATATCAAAATAAACTGTATAATGTTTACATTTATATATAATTTGATATGAATTATGAACTTAAATTTTTTGTCCTTTTGAGTGTTGCTTTGTGTGAACTTGAAAGTTTTCACTGAGAGGATAACATTATTACAACTGAGTCTTTGTATTTAGATTGGACGTAGCACTAATAAGACCAAATATTATGTTAAACATTTACAAAGAGTGCTTACCTTTAGAAGGATGAGGATTTTGTGGTTTGGGTTGAGCTTGTGTGGCTACTTTGTTTGGACAAAAAAAATCCTATAATATTTATAATTTAGCTATGAGTATTATTTATATAAATAAAATTATTTATCATTGCTAATAATTGGATTAATATTCTTAATGATATTATTTTTGTCAATTTTGAAAATGATTTACATAGTGACTTCTAATAGCAGATAGATTATGATTTCTTTATTTTGTAGATACTCTACATATGTTATTATTCTTAGTGTAGGCAACAATTCATATAACACTCGATATTTTACAATTCATTGTAGGTTGTTATTATCTTTGGTTTTTATATTGCATAGGAGCTGGCGTGAGTAGAAGTATGGGCATTCTTTCTTGTAGTTATTGCAGTGAGTTCTGGATTCTTGCATGGGTTGAAAGTGGTTCACCACTAGATTATAATTTTTGAAAACATATTCAAATGGTGTTGAATATGCCTTTGTAGTTGACAGAGTAACATGCACCTACTTCACCACCAAATAGGGATTTTATTTATTTAAATACATATTTATAGAATGTGTGCATTTGTAATTTACCTTGATTATTTTGTTGATTAGGGATTTTAGGTGATGGAAATATTTTTTCACATTGAGGGAAGTGATAAATGTGGATTGGGTGCTTTGTAGTGTTATGTCTTCTATTTGAAGTCCATTTTGCTAAGTTTTTGAAGAGGAAAATAGCTAGTTCCTTTTGGCATATTTTACTTTCTACGTCACTGTATTCATGTATGAATGTGTGGAACAAATACACCTATTATTTGAAGAACACAAAAGGATATATTTTTTTGAAAAGTGAGGATGCAATGTGTTTTTCATAATAGAATTATAGTTTACAAATTTTTACTTACATTTGTTGTGTCAATTGGTGAGTTTTCACCTGCTATGTCCACAGTAAACTAGTTTCCTATTTTCTGTGTAGATATATAGATGGATGCTATTGTAAGATGCAACAGTGGCATAGTGTTCTTACTCAGAATATGGTGTATTATGGAGTTAAAAATGAACATATATTGAAGGCAAACTTGGTCAATGCATTCTATTGTGGTGTTATCATTTACTAGAGATATGAAATTTGAATCACCGTAGTCGTAGTCACTTTTTAGAGCAATTAAGAAGTCTTTGATAGATATAATACATTTTGTGGTAGAAGGTTTTCTTCAAATTTTTTAATCCATGTGTTATTTACATTTAGTGTTATTGTCATTTTGCCTTTTGCGTCTATCATGTCAATTCAGAGTAGCTCTTTTACCTTTTGCCTATCAAGCACTGTCTTGTATATGATAAGAATGTCTCTTTCAAAATCTTTTCCACTTTGGTAATTATTTATGTTATCAATTATTCTATCTTTTTTTGGGATTGCATGATATAAAAGTAGACAACATAATCAAACATAGTAAAATAACGATTATCAATTTTGCTATGTTAATGTTATTATTAAAAATAAACATGATTTAAATCATAGGAAAAATATAACATAACACAAAAAACAACAAAATAGTTTGTATTTTTTTTATAAAAATCATTACCATAAATACCAAGTTTCTACTATTATAATTGATTTAAACTTAAAAAAACCCACTGTAATGTAAGTTTCCATGCATCAAAAAAGTTCATATTTCCTGTTACTTGGTCTAAATATCAACATTACATAACTAAAGCTAACAGATTAACAACATTACTGGAATGAACTAATTAAAGTTTATGAACAACTGTAATAGTCTCATATTCACACATTTATTGAGTATTATAAGCATAATTCAACTTAACAACATAGAGTTCCTTACCTAGTTGAGCTATTTCCAATATTGCTCATATAACATTTCCCCTTACATTGCCTTATCCAAGAGAAGGTACATACAAAAATATACTTGAGAATATTTATATATAATGAATACCTACCAAAGAGAGAACACCTAAAACCTAGTATATTAATGGCAATCTACAATTTTTTTGAGTACATATTTAGATATTCTGCAATGGTGAAGCATTGCATGTGATCAAGTTTTTTTTATGTAATTTACTAAAGGTGATCATGTAGCTTATATGTGTGTTACAAACTGTAAGTATTCATAAGAGAATTCATTTGGCTCAAGCTAAATGATTTTTATTGATATGTCATCATTTATCTCAGTGAACTATATATTAGAATTAATGTAAAGATAATAACACTTGCGTTGAAATAAAAAATCATTTAGTAAAACCGAAGTGTAACGTTTTATTTTTTTTTCTCTTGAGTATTCATGGGCTATTTCTTTTCTTTGGTGGGGCATATAAGCTTGTCTTTGTAATTCTACTCCTCATCCAATAGATAGGATTAGGAGGAGATATGCACCTAAAAGAGGAAGTGGTTAAATATCCTCATTGAACATGATACTGAGCTTGTTGACAAATTTGAAACAAACATGGAGGCTTCCTGAGTATTAAAAATTATATACAATATGAAGGTTCCTTATAGCTTCATATCACCTTGATTGATCATCAAATTTTGTAGATCTAAAAGAGTTAAATTTCACCAGCCTTAGTGCCCACTATTGTTGATCTTATTGAATTTAATTATCATGAAGTGCCCATCCCATTGTTCTCTATTACCTTCATCACAATATGGTATTTATCTTTATCTAATAAGGTATCCATGGCATGGAATAACCTTTTTTATCAATGATGCTAAAATCCAAGCTAAATTCTCTTGTACCAAAATGAAGGACCACTAAATCACAGTTTGATAGACTTCGTGATTAGTACTTTGTCATTTTATTTTACAAAAGATGTGTTCATACATTATTACATGTTGTTAATGTGGATGTTTTAAAATCTATGTGCAAGCAACCACATCTCTATAATTCACTATATGATCTTCTATTTTTTCTAATTGTCTTTAGCACATTTCTATTTTACAGTTTGATGATGTATAATTCATTGGTGGAAACAAGAAGAAACATGTGTTCAACACTGTGCAAAGAAATATTTGAAAAATTCTATGTGGGGGAGTATGAGGTTTGCTAAGCTCAATCAAGGAAGCCCAACTCCTCATAAGTTGTATTTTGTAGGATGAAAATAATTGCTATAGTTAACTTCCAAAGCATTCCATGTTTAAACTACTCAAACTTTAAACAAATCTCTAGCATATTTGATTGCCATTTATTTTAATTGGTTCCATTTTTCATTTATTCTAATCTTATTCTCATTGTGATGTTGACACAATAAGAAGGGTACTCTATTTTTGGGGGCCAAGAAAAATATTAGATTTCATGTCCACCATATTATTTATGAACATGGTTTGGGTTATCTATTTTTTAGTTACAAGGTCATATACGATTTACTCGATACACTTTTTGAAATTTTGCTAATATATACATAGTTGGAGATAAAGCTTATTACATGGTCAAAAATTCTTGGAAAGCCTTGTTAGTTATAACATCCACACATGCAAGGCATTTATTAACACTTATAGGCCTAGTGAGGTGCTATGAGTGGTAAATGCAATGTGGGGCCATGAGTTTATTTAATGCTAAACTCTTTTTTCTATGAAATAACTTGGGATAATTCATTATGACTTTCAATTTTGTGTATATGTAATATTTATTTACATTAGATTATTTTTGGAATTTTATTATTTGAATAATGAGTATAATAACTATTTTTTATAATGATGGCCATTTAAATCCTAAGATAAATCTCAAGTATGAAGGATTAAGTTGGAGGGATCAGTACCTTATATATAGATAGAGTAGGGAAAATATAAATTAAAGATGAGATCATCGATCAATGGGAAATCAGAGACTAAAATGTTAAAATATTATATTATTATCTACCTTCCTACCTAGCTCCCTAGCTTCGTACTCAATAGATACAACCACCAAAGAAATTCTTGCAACAGATTTCAAATTTGAAAATTTTTGGAGCCATTTCAATTTTAGGGGGGAAAACAAATGTGTTAGATGAGCAGCCTATATTAGAAGACAAAAGGAGATAAGAAAAAACATATAAAAGTAGAATATAATAGATAAGTGTAACATCAATAGGCAAAAGAATAGAAGTAGATTATTATGGCATAAAAAGAGTAACAACCAATAGTAGTTTTTAATGTAGTAGTAGCAACAATTAGAAAATAAGATCCTGGAGGAGAAAATAATAGAGTAGTAGTAGACTATAGTGGATAGTGTTGTGTATTGTCATTGATGTCAAAGGTGATTAATGATAGTTGGTAGTGTGTTATGTGATAAAGCACATGGAGGGCTACTATTATGAGAGAGAGAAAGAGAGAATTTGAAGACAACTAATGTCTTATGTTTGCATGATCGATATAATTATTAATGTTATCATGGAAAGTATAGGTCATTGATGTCAAATGCATAAGAAGCATAGTCATGACATGAAGAGGTATGTGCATGGTGAAATGAATGAACACACGCATGTGAAAGTCTTATCACATTGTTTGAGCATGTGAGGTATAGAAGCATTCATGAAAGTTTCAGGGTGAGCCTATAAGGGTAGGAACTTTAGTCTAAGTCTGTACCTAGACCGCTCCTAAACCCTAACTAGAATAGTCAGGTATGAAGATCATATTTCAAGGAAATTATGCACATGAGAGAATGCATAGAGGTGAGATAAGTTATTTTAGGTATGATCATAAAGTTTGAGGTCAAGATTTGAAGGAAAAGTGCATGAATCATTGTTTTAGGCCTTCTTGAGCTCATAGAATGAGGTACTCAAACCCGAGAAGCATTTTCAAACATTCATTGGCATGTGTAACCTATGCATGGGAGTTTGAGCTATTTATGAGAGAAGGGGAAGGGTCGTAGCTAAGATCTCTAGGTAGAACAATTTTTAACACCAAAACCTATGTTAAACCTTATAAAAACCCTATCAAGGACCAAATAAGCTTAGGATGGATTAAAATGCATAGATAAGCTATGGAGCATGTATTTAACTCTCCCAAGTACCTCTAGGTGGTGGTGGTTAGTTAGATGAGAGATAAAATGTACAGGTACAAGGATATTTTTCAAGATATTATTATAGCTCTTAAAATTTGAATTGGTTAAGAAGATTAAATGGATGAAATAAGAATCTAGATACCCATTTTACATGTACATCATGTTTTTTGTATATTTTCTAGCCTTCAATTCTCTAAATTGGTCATCTAAGTAAGCTAGTCATAGACAGACCTAATAGTGTGGATAATGTAAAACCTAGGGAGAGTTGAAGAGATAGATTTGAGGGTTTGTGCATGATAGATTGATGAATGAAGAAGTTATTTATGAATTATAAGTCATGATCATGCTTTGGAGAAGATTTAGAGGTTAGTGTATGTGGTAAAAAATGTTTCTCACAAAATGGCGTGTTTGGTTCATATAGGACTATGAGATATAAGGTCAAGAAAATGGTCTACAAAGCCAATATTTGACATTAAAACATATGAATTTTATATCTAAGGATGTTTTGGAGATCTCATATAATCATTTTTATGCATTAGGGGTCATGAAAAGTGTCTATATAGGCATTGGAGGTCTAATTCTTCATGACTATTTTTTGAGGTGATTTGCCAGTTTTGAGTAAGTGAGTTGCAAAGATGTTTTTGAGCCCTTATTTCCTAAGTGAAGGTGTTCCAATAATTTGGTGATGACCCTAAGGTCATGGATAATTTGTCTTCATGTTTCATTTTTAATGGTTGAGTATCTTAAGGGTGTTTAAGCTTCATTATTTTAAGACAAAATTTTGAGGTACACATGCCTAATAGGGAAGTTTGCCCTAAATTAGCTTTCATGGTATGAATGAAGGATGCATGTCTAATACATCATAGAATAGGTTAGAATAGTTTATTGGATAAGTGGTTGAATGGATTTTTTATTGTTGGATAAGGCCATTTGGGCTCCATAAGATCAAATTTTAACATTAAGAGAGTAGGCTTAATGCAATTAGGTCTCCAAGAGACCTAAAGGAGTAAGGCCTAATTGATTTATGGTAGAATACATGGTGTTCAAATTGTGATTGAAACATGTTCATAAGATGTACCAAGACCTATTATGTGGCCAACCTAATATGTTGAAGGTGTGTGGCTGACCAAGTGGTGTGTGACCATGAGAATACACACACACACACACACACACACACACACACACACACACACACACACACACACACACACACACACACACACACACACACACACACACACACACACACACACACACACACACACACACACACACACACATACACACACACACACACACACATGGCAATTTAGGCCTATTTGAGAGAGAGAGTGTGGAAGTGAAGATGAGTGTGCATTGAGATTAAGGAGTAGAGAAGGAAGAAATGATCATCATATGTTAATTAAGAAATAAATAAACTATATGATTTTCATAAATTAGAGTTGACTGAGTTGGTGCTTAGTCATAAATGGAGTTGTAGCTTCTTAGCAAGTGGGTGCTTGCTAAAACATTTGTCAAGTAGGTACTTGATAGTTTGAGGTTGGTGCTCAAATTTGAGTTGGTGCTCAACATAATTTTATCTTTTGTAAAGATTTATAGGACTATAGTCCAAATGTAGAGGTCATAGTGATTTTTATTCCCTTCAAGGGTTTCTCACTCATATTGTGCTATGCTCATTATTTCATGTTTGTGTGATTGATTCTTGATGCATTGATTGATCACTTGATTGCTTTGATGGTTAATAAAAGGAAATGTGTAGTTTTAAAAGTTTTTTAAGGTCACAAATTCACCCCGCTCTCAGTGAATTGTGATTATAATAATTGGTATTAGAGCCTGGTCCTTTAAAGCATGACTAACAGTTTAAAAGATATCCTAGAAACACAAACATGTCTAGTCATTAAGTACTAGGAGGTTTCTCAATCAATAAGACCCCTCTCTTTAGTGAGACTAACTATACATTTTGAGCATCTTAATGAAGACCTATCTAATGTACTTGGGCTATGACATATGACAATCAATTTTTGATGGATTCTCTCCATCTCCTACACTACCAACTGATGCAATAGGCAAGAAGGTAAGTGAAAACAACACTAATGAAATGAATGCCATCTTATGTGGAATTTTAGAGGTATAATTTGTAAAGGTCATACGTTATGATTTAGCTTAAAAAAAATTAAATTTTTTTAAACCATCTATTAAGGAGATACCAATGTCAAGTTAGAAAAATTGTAGACCCACTAAAGGTAGTTTGAAAGTATGAGAATGAAGGAGGATGAAAACATTGCATCTTATCTTTTAGGAGTAGATTAAGTGGTGAATTCCATCAAAGGTCTAGGAGAAAAGTTGGAAGAATAAATAGTATCACAAAAGGTATTAAGATCATTGACATCCAAGATTAATTTATAAGTTTTTTGTTGTGGAGGACATCAAATATCTCAACAAACTATATATGGATGACCTTCATGGAATCTTGATTGCCTATGAAATAAGAATAAGTGATGGAAGAACTTCCAAGAAGGAATATGCATTCAAAGCTGAGAAAAATTCACAAGGTAAAAAGGTCAAGGATGATCCTGATACAAACATTCATGATGACAAGATAGAAGCCATGTTTCTTACAAAATTAAGGAAAAGATTAGATAAGTATAAGTTCAAGTTTCTATTTAAGTGTTTTTACTATGGTAAGATTGGTCACTTTGCATCCAAGTTCCCTAACAAGGATAAGAATGAGTATGATGGAGATCATGATGAACATCATGGTGAAGGTAAGAAGTTATATAAGCTTGATAAGAGCAAAAACGGATTTAGGAAGTATGAAGGCAAGAAAGGATCATTCAAGAACAAGAGAAGTTTTTATACCAAAGAAGATAACAACTCCTATGATATAAGTGATAAAAGTATATTTGATAGTGATGATGCCAGTATTGATCATGATAGTAATGAAACTCTATTCATGGTAATAGAAATATACAATGAAGGATATTCAAAAGGGAAAATTCTTATGGAAGATGAAGAAGATGCTAAAGTGAACCTTGAGGCTGAATTGGTGAGTGCTCTAGATGAGTTGAAGTTCTAAATAAGGAAGAATAAAAAATTGAGATCACTGGTTAAGGGTTATGAGGAACAAATCAATCTCTTTGAGAAGAGACTAAGTAACAATAGCAATGAACATTAATAGATTATTAAATAGTTAGAAACTCATATTGATATTATCACTACAAGTCTTAAGACTAAGGAGGAAGAATGCACCAAGTTTAGAATAGAAATGGAGTCTTTAAAGGCATAATTTGATCAAGCAATAATCAAATTAAAGACATATTAGAAATTTAAAAATATCACTAAAATTCTTGGTGATATTTTGAATAGTCAAAATTATCCACATGATAAGACATGTGTTGGGTTGAAATAAGACCAAAAGGAAAAAAAGGAGAGTCAGAACTCAAAGGACAATGTACTGTCAAGAAGTGATGCTACCAACAAAGTGAAGACCCATGAAAAAACTCTTAAATCAAATACCCAAATTGACCATCAGCAAGACAAGAAGAATATAAATCCTTCAATATACAAAAAAGGTAGAGGTGCGTCATTCAATAGTCATCAAAAGACAAATCCTATTAGATAGACAAGGTATGTGAATCATTTCAATGGTTATCATTTCTCATGAAATCAATATGGATATAGAGTTGTGGATTATAGACATCATGATAACATCAATTACTCATGGAGGAATAGGATGAATTCTTATTTCAATAGTAGAAGTATAATTTTATACTAAAACTGTAATTAGAGAGGACATATTGCAAGGGATTGTAATATGAGGCATATGAGGAAGATCAATGAAGATAAAAAGGTATATAGTCATACCACTGAGAATTGGATTAAGAAGTCAGATCCTATGGACAAGATGAAGGAGGATTAGAAGACTAAAGGATAAGAATATATGCTAGCTCATATTTCCTTTCACATCCAATATGGAGACATAAATTGGTATATAGATAGTGGTTGCTCAAGAGAAATGATAGGGGATAAAAGAAAGTTTATTTTATTAAATAAGAATGTTGTAGGGACAATGAGATTTAGAGATAACATAACTTTTAATATTTTTGGCAAGGGTATCTTGAGTTTGGACAATGAGAAGACCAAGATAGAGAGTGTGATACATGTGAAAGGCTTGAAACATAACTTACTTAGTGTAATTCAAATGTACAACCAAGGACACAGATTGACCTTTCATGATAGAGGGTGTGATATAAGGAGAGCCAAATCAAGAATGCTAATTACCAATGCTAAAAGGACTGAGAAAAATTTGTATATCTTGAATGAGATTAAGAAGGAGAGACTCTTTATGAGAAATATGGATGAATTTTGGCTATGGTACAGAAGGTTGGGCCACCTAAAATTTGATAATATGGTCAATATCAGCTCTAAGAAGGCTATGAAGAATATGCCTAAAATCACCGAACTTACAAATACACTTCGCAAGGCATGTCAACATGTTAATTAAAATAAAAGGAGGTTAAAGTCTAAGGAATATTATACTAAAAAAATTTAGATTTAATACACACTAAACTTTGTGGACCTACAAGAATCCAAAGATTTCAAGGAGATAGTTATTTCATGTTACTCACAGATGACTACACAAGAATGACTTGGGTAGCATTCTTGAAATAAAAATCAGAAGCTCTTGATAAGTTCAAGGCATTAAAAACTAGTTGAGAATGAAAATAATGTAAAGATAAAATTCCTAAGATATGAAAAAGGAGGAGAGTTTTGGTTTGATGAATTTTATGACTTATATGAAGTCTATGGGATAAGGAGACAATTCTCAACAGCTAGGACACCTTAGTAGAATGGGGTAGTGGAAAGAAAGAATAGAATAGTTCAAGAAATTGAAAGGACTATGCTTAATAAATCAAGATTATCTAATGGATACTAGAGCGAGGTAGTGAGCACTGCTATCTACATTCTAAATAGAGGATAAATAAGGATTAATGGAAATAAAACCCTCTATGAATTGTGGAAAGGTATAACTACTAATGTGGAACACTTTAACGTGTTTGGAAGTAAATGCTTCATTAAAAGAGATGAGAAAGACTTAGGTAAGTTTTATTAATGGTATGATGAATGAATATTCTTAGGATACTCATCAGTAAGCTCAACCTATAGATGTTATAATAAGAGGTTGTAGAAGATAGTGGAAAGCACCAATGTGAAGATTGGTGAAACCAATTCTAAGAAGTCACACTCTAAGTCAAAGGATGCATCAAAGAATTTGGACTTCAATAATGAAGAATAAATAATAGATATACATGAGGAAGAAGGATACTTTGAGAAAATACAAGATTCAAAAGGTCCTTCAGGATATATTAAGAGAGACCATCATGAATCACAAATCACTGACAACAAGGATGTATGTACACAAATAAGGAGAAAGATGGAAAGTAATCTAGATCAAGAGAGTGTTGAGCTATTATCTAAGATTGAACCTAAAAACCTTTTAGAAGAAAATAAAGACAAGTTTTGGATAGGTGTTATGAATGAGGAGTTAGACCAAATAGAAAAGAATGAGACTTGGGAACTAGTTCCTATGCCTAAAGAAAAGAATGTCATTAACACAAAGTGGGTGTTTAGGAACAAGTTTAATGAAAATGGAGAAGTCACTAGGAAAAAGTCTATATTGGTATGCAAGGGGTATGCACAAGTAGATAGGGTAGACTTAAAGGATACATTTGCTCTAGTAGCAATATCAGAGGCTATAAGATTATTCCTTGCATATATAGGCTTCAAAGGGTTCAAGGTGTATCAAATGGATGTCAAATCAACATTTTTGAATGGGAACTTGGAAGATGAGGTATACATAGAGTATACTGAGGGTTTCTCATTATCAAGTAATAAGGAGTATGTATGTATATATAAAAAAGGCTCTTTATGGTCTAAAACAAGTTCTTAGATCTTGGTACGCTAGATTGAATAAGTACCTATTAGACCAAGGATTCAAGAGAGGAGTTGCAGATAATAATATATACATAAAGGCAAAATGTGATCATCAACTGATAGTGATTGTCTATGTGGATGGCATCATATTTTGTGAAAATAGTGAGAGTATGACTAAAGCCTTTGTATAAGTGATGAAGAAAGAGTTTGAGATGTCCATGCTGGGAGAACTATCATTATTCCTTGGGTTATAAATCATTCAATTATAAAAAGGTATATTCATTTCAGAAGCTAAGTATATAATAGAGATGCTAAAGAAATTTGACATGGAAGATTGCAAGGCAGTTAGCACACCTATGATCATAGTGTGTAATTTAAGCAAGGAGGATGAATCTCCAAAAGTCAATCAAACATCATACATGTCTATGATTAGAAGTTTGTTATACATATTAGCTCTAGACCTGATATCATGCAAATAGTAGGTCTTGTGGGAAGATATCAAGTAGACTCAAAGTAAAATCATTTGCAAGAAGTCAAAAGGATACTTAGGTGTCTCAAGTGGACTATGGAGTTTGGGTTATGGTATCTAAGGATCAATGAGTTTGATTTAGTAGCCTATATAGATGTAGATTGGGTAGGAAGTCTAAGCATAAGTATTCATTAGTGTCATTATCTACTATTGAGACTGAGTATATTACAATAACTTCATGTTGCACTCAAGTCTTATGAATGAGACAGACCTTAAAATACTACAAGGTGGAGTATGATAGTATTATTCCTATCTATTGTGATAATACAAGTGTCATAAGCATCTCAATGAATCATGTCATGCATTTAATAACTAATAACATTCACATCAAGTATCATTTCCTAAGAGAGTAGGTAACTGAAAAAAATGTTAAACTTGATTATGTTTCTACAAAAGGTCATTTGTCAACATTCTAACCAAGCCACTTCCATAGGAAACATTTGAGAATCTAAGATAGGAATTGGGAGTAATTCTTTCCCCTACTAGCCATTGAGAAACTCAAGGGTAATGGGAGATAATTAAGGTGGTTCATTAGTTCCAAGATAGGTGATGAATGCCAAGAAGGTTTATGAAGTCATGATAGGAATATAGGCAAATTGAAAGGTAAGCAAAAATCTAATTTTAGTTCTAACTAGTGTGATCCAATAACAAGATTTTTATATACATGTTGAGAATGGTATGTGAGTCCTGATGAATCATATGATGAGAAAAATATATGAGGACAAAGGGGGAGTTATTAATCATTTGTAAGAAGGTCTATGTAAAATAAGAACATATGTGGTGACCTAGTGAGTGATCAAGGGTTTGATCTAAAAATCTATGTCAGTCATGTCAAGGATAAGGTGATTGAGGTATGCATGAAGATAGGGAGAACATGTTTGTGTGATGATTCATAGACTCTATCATCCTATTTGTTTAGATTATATTGAAAAAGGAGTGAACCAAGAAGTTGCAAGACCCTCTTTGTCATAAATATCAAAGGAGGAAAAAGTTCAAAATGGGGGATAAATAACCTATTGAGAAAAGTTTCTAAGAGTGGTTGCCATCAATGACAAAGGTGAAGATTGTTGATTATTGTCATTGATGTCAAAGGTGCATCTTGTGAAGGTTGATGTTAAATGTGATTAAGGATAATTGGCATTGTGTGATGTGATAAGGTGCATGGAAGAGTGTTGTCATGAAAGAAAGAGATAATTTCAAGACAACTAATGTCTTATGCCTATATGATTAATATCATTATTAATGTCAACATGGAAAGTATATGTCATTGATGTCAAGTGCATAAGAAGCATAGTCATGACATGAAGTGCATGGTGAATGAATGAACGCATGCATGTGAATGTTGTATGGAATTTTTTGAGAATGTTGGTAAGGTATATAAGCATTTATGAGAGTTTTAGGGTGAGACTATAGGGGTAGGACCTTTAGTCTAAGTCTGCACCTAGACCACTCCTAAACCTTGACTAGCCTAGTGAGGTATGAAGATCAGATTTAAAGACAAGTATGCACATGAAATCATGGATAAAGGTGATAAGCTATTTTAGCTATGATCACAAAGTTTTAGATCATTATTTTAAGGAAACATGCATGAATCATTGTTTTATTCCTTCTCGAGATCACATAATGAGGCACTCAAACCCGAGAAGAACTTTCAGACATTAATTAACATATATATCCTTTATATGGTAGTATAGGTTATTTGGGAAAGATGGGTAAGGGTCATAGATAATATATCTAGGCATTAGTTTTGGATTCAAGTGCCAGTCCTTTATGAACAATTGTTAACACCAAAACTTGTGTTAAACTTTCCTAAGACCCAAATAAGGACCCAAAGTGAAATATTTTGTTCAAATTAGCTCAAGATGAATTAAAATTCCTAGATAAGCTATCAGAACATGTATTCAACTCTCCCAGGTACCTCCAGGTGGTGGTGGTGGTTATCCAGATGAGAGAGAAAATATATAGGTACATGCCTATTTATCAATAAATTATTGTATCTCTTAAAATTTGAATTGGTAAAGAAGATTAAATGGATGGAAGAAGAATATATACACTCATTTTACATGCCCATGATGTTTTATGGATAGGATCTAGACTTTAAATTCTCTAAATTAGTCATCCAAGTAAGCTAGTCATAGATAGACCTAATGGTGCAAATAATGTAAAGCCCACACAGAGTTAAAGAGATAGATTTGAGGGCATGTACATGATATATTTATGAATAAAAGTTCATGAAGAATTTATTTATGAATTTTAATTCATAATCATGCTTTGGATAAGCTTTTGAGGTTAGTGTATGTAGTAAAAAATGTTGCTCATGAAATGGCTTGTCTGGTTCAGATAGGACTATGAGACATAAGGTCAAGAAATTGGTTTGCAAAACTAATATTTGCCATTAGAACATATGAATTTTATATCTAAGGATTTTATAAATATATCATATAAACATTTTTATTGATCATGAGTCATGACAAGCGTCTACACAGGCATTGGAGGTCTAATTATTCATGACTAGTTTTTGAGTTGATTTGGTAGTTTTTAGTAAGCAAGTTGCAGAGATGTTCTTTATCCCTTGTTTCTTGAGTGAAGATGTTACAAGCATTTGGTGATGAACCTAAGGTCATGGATACTTTGTATCAATGTTTTATTTTTCATGTTCGAGTATCTTAAGGGTGTTTAAGCTTCATTATTTTAAGACAAACTTTTGAGGTACATAGGCCTAATAGGGCAGTTTGTCCTAAAGGATATTTCATGGTATAAATGGAGGATGTAGGTCTAATCAAGAATAGATAAGGTTAGAATATTTCATTGGTTAAGTAGTTGAATGTATTTTTTTATTGTTGGATAAGGTCATTTGGGCCCAAAAAGATCAATTTCTAGCATTAAGAGGGTAGACCTATTGCAATTAGGTCTCCATGAGACCTAAAGGAGGAGCAAGGCCTAATTGAGTTATGGAAAACCAAAAGGGGTTCACATTATGATTTAACCATGTTCATAAGATGTCATAAGACCTATTTTGTAGCCAACATAAGAGGTTGAAAGTGTGTGGCTAACCAAGTGGTGTGTGACCATGAGACTATATATATACAAGACATTTTAGGCCTATTAGAGAGAGAGAGAGAGAGAGAGAGAGAGAGAGAGAGAGAGAGAGAGAGAGAGAGAGAGAGAGAGAGAGAGAGAGAGAGAGAGAGAGAGAGAGAGAGAGAGAGAGAGAGAGAGAGAGAGAGAGAGAGAGAGAGAGAGAGAGAGAGAGATGAGTGTGCATTGAGATTAAGGAAAAAAAGGAAGAAGTGATCATCATATGTTGATTGATCAACAAAGGAATTAGATGATTTTCATGAATCTGAGTTGATTGAGTTTGTGATTAGTCACAAAGGGAGTTTTAGCTTCCTAGAAAGTAGGTGCTTGCTAAAACATTAGTCACGTGGGTGATTTCAAGTTTGGGGTTAGTGATCCAAGTTGAGTTAGTGATCAACATAATTTGATATTTTATCAACATTTATGGGACTATAGTTCAATTTTAGAGGTTATAAAGAGTTTTCTTCCTTTCAATGGTTTCTCACTCATATTGCATTATGATCATTAATTCATGTTTGTGTGATTGGTTATTGATGCATTAATTGATCACTCCATTGTTTTGATGGTTAATAAAAATTAATATATAGTTGTAAAAGTTTTGTAAGGTCACTGATTCACCCCTCAAAGTTAATTGTGATTCTAAAAGATAGAGAGGAAGGAGACGGAGCAAAATAGACAAGGCAAAAATATTTTAGGACAACAATTAGAGTATGACTATAGCAACAAGATATAAGGATAAAAATAGAAGTTTTTAAGAGTCTTTTATAAATATCCCTAGCTGTGCAAGTATAGGGATTTAAGCCAGTTTGTAATATAATTTTTAAAGAAAATTAATATATGTAAACCTATGTTATTTCCAACCTTACTCTACCTCCACTATTTTGTGGTTCTAACATGTATTTTAGTACATTTATAACACTGTTCTGATTGGTTATAAACTATCTCTAAAGTTTTAGTTTTAGTTTTATTTTTTGTTGTTGGTTGTTGCCCACTTGGGCCTACACATTTTTTATTTTCTACCAATAATTGATATGATATACATTAGGTTGGAAGCCCATTTAGAAATGGTAATATGTAGTTCTAATTCATGTCAGCAACCCCCAATATTTGATGAAAATAGCTATTATGTGTGGAGTCTCAAACTGAAGACCATATTCAACTCTCAAGAACTATGGGAGTTGGTTAAAGGTGGATATAATGAGGTTGTAGACCTGACATCTTTCAATGAATTAACCTAAGCACAAAGGAATGTGTTTAAGTAGAATAGGAGAAAGGATGCCAAGGCACTTAACTACATACAAATGGCACTAGCTGATTCAATATTTCCTAGGATATCAACAACTGCCCATTCTAAACAAGCATGGGACATTTTGAATAATGCCTATAAAGGGAGTGACAAGGTGAAGCTTGTCAAGTTATAGCTCTTGATAAGGGAATTTGAGACCCTAAAAATGAAGGAGAATGATTATATCAATGAATTATTCAAAAGGATAATGAATATTGTATATCAAATAAAGACACATGGTGATACCCTTGAAGTTCGTAGGATCATAGAGAAGGTGTTGAGGAGCCTTCCAATTAGATTTGACCCTATTGTAGTTGCAATAAAATATTCAAAAGATTTGAGACAAATGAGAATAAATTAGTTAATGGGTTCCTTATAAACCCATGAATAAAGGATGAATAGGTCAGCCACCTCCTCCTATGAGCAAAATGAAGATGAAACTATGAATTGTGCTCTCTTTTATCATTTGATCCTATTTACTTTGAAGAAAAATTTATGGTAGGAACAAGTACATTAAAATTGGGTATCACTTCATTAGAGAGTTATTTTAAGATCATTTGATAGAGCTTAAATTTTGTAAGTCAGATCAATAGCTAGTTGATTTTTTACTCAGTCATTGTCAAAAGACACTTTCATGTACTTAAGAGAAAGGTTAGGGGTCATTAATGCAATAAAATTAGGCCTAATTTTTTATGTCATCTCTAGACTCCTATAAAAGAGCTCTAGACTCATACATGCTAGTTCTAGACTCTTACAATCCAGCTTGTAACTCCTACAGGTCAGCTCCAGACTCCTATAGGTCAGCTCCAGACTCTTATAGGTTAGCTTCAAACTCCTCCAGGCTAGTTATAAACTCCTACAAAATAGCTATAGACTCTTATAAAAAAGCTATAGACTTCAACATAGTATCTATGGAATATCACAGGGAAGTTATAGGCTCTACTAGTTGAGTCTATAGCCTAGCTATGATCTCTACCAGTCCAGCTATAGACTCTACTAGTCGAGTACATAACATAGCTACAAAATCTACCAATCTAGCTATGAATTATTCCAATCATTTTTGTAGCACAACTATGGACTCTACCAGTCTAGTTATAGACTCCATCAATAGAGTTACAAAATCCAGTAACAAAGCTCTAGACATGCACATAAGAGGTGCATAAGTATTTGGGCAAATGAAGAGAAGTTATAAGATGTTTTGAAGGCTAAAAAAAGTTTTGCAGACCATCGTAGGAAGGTCAAGAATAAGGTGGAGTGTTAAAATAAATTAGTATTCTTCACCTACCTACCTCCCTAGTTTTACATTCAATAATTGTAACCACCAAACATAATTTATTGCAACAAATTCAAATTTAAAATTTGGGAGTTGTTTGAGAGTTTTAGGGGGGAACATGGTAGGTAAAATAGCATTTAAAAGAGGAAAAAAGGAGATAAGTAAAAATATAAAAATAAAATAATTTGAGAAACATAATTTTAGCGCATCAGTAGCTCAAGAATACAAGCAAAAAATAGAGTATTAGCCAATAAAAGATTTTCTACACAGCAACAATAGTTAGGGGAAGTCTAGAGATGAAGCTTAGAGGATAAAATACTATATTAGAAACACATTTTAGTGGACATAGAGAAAGGAGAAGGGGAAAAATAGACAAGGCAAAGGAATATTTCATGACAATAGTAAGAGTATGATTGTAGCAGCAAGATAGAAGGAGGAAAATAATAGTTTTTGTGAGTCTTTTGTAAATAGTTGTAGATGTGCAAGTATAGGGATTTAAATTAGTTTATAATAGAGTTTTTAAATAAAATTAATATATTAAAACATGTGTTATTTCCAACCATACGTTGCCTCCTCTATTTCATGTTTCTAGTATGTGTTTTAGTGCATTTATAACATTATTCTGATTGGTTACAGACTATCTCCAAAAATTAAGTTTTCTATTTCATATTCTATTGTTGGTAATTTACCACTTGGGATAATGCATTTTGTATTTTATACCAATAGTGTTTTGTAATTTCTAAGAATATTAATTTAATATATCTAAAAAAGTGTATTCATGTGAACCAATTTGCTATATCACTATTTTTTGCATCTTACTTGATGGAGTTGATAATAGAGAAGGAGAGATGAGTGAACTAACTGGGGGTCCATGGAAAGAGATAATAGTAATTCATTGCAAGGATTAAGGGTTGTCAATAAAAAATACACATTGAAATTTGGTTTAAATAGTGAAAAAAGAGGATACATGAGTTGTGGATGTTTTTTTCCATGTCCAATGATCATTATGATAACCTTTAATACAACTCGAGATTGAGCAGGAAACTAGGTCATTTTTAATTGAATATCAAATACATATAACTATGGAAAAATAATTGAATGTAAATAAATAATGCTATATTTTTTTCTATATATGTTTATACATGCATCTAGTTGCTTGTTAGTGTGTTTGCATATGGTGAGTTTTATGGTATGTAGTCTTATATATGTTTGATGTTAGTAATTTTGTGTGTGTGTGTGTTGAAGGTTGTGAGTGAAATAACAATGTGCATTGAAAGTGAAGTTAATTTTTATTTAATAAGAGAGTATAACTGAAGTATAAAAATTGTAAATGCATGCCCTTTTGATTGCTTGGCTGCATCCATTTCTTCAGTAGCTGAAGCCCTGCTAATTACAAGGGATATTGTGAATACATGTAGTTTGTTTAACAATAGAGTATGACTATACTAATAAAATTGTAGATGCTTACCTTTTTTTGGCATGGTTATGTCATTTTTTGTAGCTTCAGCTTCAGTTTGTTGTTATGCCTTTGATGACATGGGTTTTAAGTTCATGGAAAATAGACATAAATTATGCATTCTAGAATTATGCATTGTCAATGTAAATATGATTTATACGTGTGTAAATTTATTTTCAATGAGATGTTGGGTTTATATTATTATTATATTTTTGAATTTGCTTGGAAATATATATTAATGTTAGAATTTTGTTTTACTCTAGAAGGTTAATTGCAATTGAAATTGCATTGTGGTGGGTCTAGTAGGCATGAAATAAAGTCAATTGTATTTTTTATTTCTTGATATTTATCTATATGTGGTCTATTGAGGTACCTGCCTCTGTTGTTTCATTTGTAAGTAAAAATTAAATCACCATAGAAAATGACATCTAGGTTTCTGAATGGCTTTGTTGGTGTGTGGATGAATTCACAATCTTTTGTCTATGTTATAAAGCATTCAACTACCTATTACATATATCTCATCAATAATCATTACACAAAGTTGCTTGTACTTCTTGGTGATAATATCTAGAGTGTTTAAATCCAGTGGAAGAATTTTTGACATTTTGTATGGTAAATTGAAAATAGAGTGAATAGTTGCACCATTTGTATTATAGGTAGCTTTGCTAGTATATATAATGATAATGCCTTTATCTTTTAGAGGGTCACTATTAAGTTATCTATTGTAGAAATGACATAATAATTGGTAAATTAATTTTGATGTATATGTCTTTCCTATTCCAACTACCCCTTTTAAAAACAAGTGAATTGTTTTGTTTGGAGTAATTTATTTTCTTATTGTAACATCTTTAACAATTTTTTATTTCTCAGAGTTCAATTGCTTTTACGAATTAAAGTAGTCATCTTTGATTATGAAAAATGGTTGCTTACTTATTTTGAAATTAATTTGTAGTTGGGTTTTTGTTGTTTTCTTTTTGTAATTTGATTCATATCACAACTGATATCATTTTGTCATTACTAGCAAAAAAATCATCGAATTCATTATCATTTTTAATGTCACATATCATATTTTTCTCTTTATGCATATGGGTGGAAATAATGTTGATGTTGCCCCACTTTTTTAGAAATTACACTATGAAATTGGCATCTATATTTTCTATGATTTTGAAATGTGTAAGGTAAGATGAGAGGCAAGTTTTGATTTTTTCTTCAATGATTCTTTCGGTTCTCAATATGGTATGAACAAAATCATGTTTTCTCTGTAGTATTTTTTAGGGTCAATATGTTTTTTATACCTCATATAGCGTATGATTTGTGGCTTTTGGTGCTTCTTCATATTTTTAGTTGTTATTATATAGTAGGTTGTATATTCTGCTAAGCATACATGTTCTAGATATTATGGTCTTCTATTGTATTTGTACATCACAAAAATGCACATTACATTTTCAAAGTCATCATGCTCATGTGCTAACAGTTTAGGGATTTTTGAGACAAATTTTATAATTTCCAATGGTGATGTGTTTATGAAAATTGTTTTCCTTGACCCATAATGCAGTGGTAGTGACAACACTATGTGCACTGCTTGTTGACTGGACATTTATTGGTAGTTAAGGAGGGTGTTACTAAGTTTTCATAAAAAATGGAATTTAGTCTCATTTTTTTAAGATAACTCTTCTTGAAATTTAGAAAAAGCCATTATTATTCTATGGTATAATTTAGTCATATAACATGTGTAGTATGTTACAGTTGAATATGCATCAAGAATGTATTATGTATATCTATTTACATACCAGAGTTAGGGAACACCAATTACAAAAGAATTTGTCCACATGTCTATTGGGTGTATTTTTAAAATAATTATAGGGCACATAATAAATTATTGCAATATATTTTGATACATTTGCTTAGTTAAGTTTTCATTTTTTAAGAACATGTTGAACATTGTATTTCTATCATACTTTTTGTTTTCTAATGATTTCAAAAACATTTTAACAACACTTTTGATTTCTTATTTAGTATTTTATAAAGGCTCTAATATTATTGTTTTGTCCATTGGAGGAAGTGGGAAATTGAATTTATAGTATGATTTATTTTACTTTTTACATGTGTGTGTATGATTATGGGTTTGCATTTGCATTAATGTTTCATCAAGGAATGACAAATTGCAAGATATGTATTTTATCACAAATTTTATTCATTTTAGCATTTGAACAGTGGTCATAGATCAGTGCATTTTGTATCCACAACATAAAGTGAATGTTTTCATTTCCTTTGTTTTGAAATTCTATCCTAAAAAAGTAGTTGGAAATGTCACCAAACAATTATTTATTTTACAACATCATATTCTTAAATGCATTTATTTTGTATTTGAAATAATGATCGCAAATCAATGGATTCCTTATTATCATCATATTGATATTGTTTGAGCATATATTCTCATTATGTTGGAATATTTTTTTGTTATATATATTTTCTAATGCCTCACAAAGTGGCTTCCAAATGTGGTTTGTGCTTGTTAGCATCACAAAAAATGTGGGAAGCCCTAATTGCCCTACCATTGTAAAGATGTTTTTATTCATTTTTTCTAAATAGTCAAGTAAAATTTGAATCTTTTTAACCAGCAAAAACCTATCAGACATTTTAAAATATTTTCTACATTTTCCTATTTTTAAGGTCTCTTGCATATAATGTTTTCCATTTTTGTTCACCTTTTCTTATACATATCCATGTGGAACTGGAAACATGTATGATAATTTTAATCACTTTGAAAAAGAGATTTATGATATGAGTTACAATGTTATTGTGTTGATGTAAGAGTTCCCATTTTGTAATTTTTTGGTATGAAAAAGTTTTCATGACATCACTTGGGTACGTACAACCATAATATAGAGTTGGGAAGTTTATTTGTTTTGAGTACTTGTTCTCAAAAATACCCAATGGATTAAATCCTTCATACAATGTTATTTCATTAATGTTCTCTTTTAAGTTTTTTATTGAATCTAAATTTTTGAATCCATTAACAAAAGATTATGTAATTGGTTCTAATTTAATTTCTATTGGATCCTGGTCAATATATTTAGCATTTTGAATGTCTTTTTCTCTTTAGTCCATTTGATCCTAGAAAATATCAAGCCAGTCATTGTCAATGCTAACTTACTCTTTCATATACAATGGCATTATTCGTAGCTCAACCAATGCATTCATGACACATGTAGGTTTGAAATTTTCAATTAAATATGCATTATCATATTCCAATTTATATTGCATTTCAATTATGATTGTTCGATTTTTTTTTCCATTTTCCTAGATAATGCTTTTTGTATATGATCAAAATCAATAGGTAAAATTATAATTATTCTAAGAAGGCCTATTTATCCTCATTTATATCCTAGCTGCCTTTTTTGCGTAGAGGTCATATGCATGAAAAAAAGTCTTTCTTCCAAAGCAATTAGCATATGAACTTCTTGTATGGGTCATTTTATTCATATATAAAAAGGTGTGGTAAACATAGGCATTTTTTCATTTTCAAGAGCTAGATTGCATTATTTGCATAGATTTCCTTCTAATTGTTTTGTATCAAAATCTGATCCACCAGTAATTGAAGAGAAAATGTTAATGATACTATTTTCAGCATCAATTATATTTTTTACAAAATGTAAGAATTCACATAGACAATAATCATAGGTTAGTGTGTCATTAATTGCTTGTAGATATGTTTTAATTGATCTTGTAGCTTGATCATTCTTTGTCTTCATTTTATTATTGATGTTTCTGATGTTGTGTGTTGCTACTTTAAAACTATGTATTCATGTATGTTTTTTATTTTTTCAATGTGTTGTCGTTGGCATCAAATTGTCATATGATTCTTTTGTTATCAGTGAGTCTTTTAACATGCCTCTAGTGTTAAGTTCATCCAGTTGTTTAGTGTTTCCTTTTTCATTTTATGCTCAATGTTTATCCTATTGCATATTATTGCCTTCAAATGATGTAATTGTGTATGTTTAATAATTTTTGAATGTGTTGTCATTAGTGTTATATTTTCATATGCTTCCTTTATTATTGGTGGGTCTATTGACATGCCTTCAATGTTAAGTTAATCCAATTGCTTAGTGTTGCCTTTTGTCACATGTAATAGTATTTTTTGTTCATGGAATTCTCTCTTCAGGGAACACAATGATTTAAGTTTTTTCATTGTTGGTTCAATTTACATTTCTATTTTTCATTTTGTACAATTGGAAAATTTCATTACTTTGACAGTTGTGCTTGCATTTTTATTATACATGTTGGCTTGCATTTTTTAACTCTATCTGCATTTGTTGTGTGCATTTTTTACTTCAATGAATGGACAAACACATTATATCACGAAGTATCAATTGGACAGTCACATGTTTATTGAAGTGGATCATAGTGAATATGACTTGTGTCTATTTCAAATGCAATTACATTGTATATGTGATTCACATCTAAGAAATTATTTTATACATCTCAAATGTTTTTGGTCATTATTGATATTTTTTGGATTTTAACTTCAAAAATGGTTGAAATCCATAGCAAACATAAATTTTTGCCTTCTACTTGACCTTGTTTGTATGGCATTGCCAACATGTTAATATATACTTTCCAATTTGAAATTATTTTACCATTAGGTTCCAAGAATTTCAATTTACATGATTTAAAGCATTCGATTGCATATTTGTCTACTATGTAAATTCATTCAAAAATGACTACATAATGTAATGATGCAGTGACAATGCATCAAATTTGCCTTCGGTGAGGCAAATTATTGAATTAAATATGATTTATTCATAGTTTTTTAAAAATGGCATTATTCAATGCAACCTATATTTTCTTATTACATTTTATATAGCATTCCACTTGCATGAAAGATTTGCAGATGCAATTAACAATCTACATTGTACAATTGAAGGAATAGATCCATATACTCTTTTTGTTAGTAGTGGTTCATAATGGACAGAAGTTGTGTTTCTATCATGAAATAATATTGAATATGCAGGTGTCGATGACTCTGTGTTAAAGTGCAGGTATTTTCATTATTTTTATCAAAGACCATAAGCAAATCAATATGTTTAGCCATTGTGCAAGCCACTCAATGCAGAATGTGTAACTCTATAGGCCAAGTTACCTTGAATTGATTGTGTTATTTTTAAAAATTTGCATTTTCTCTATGTACATATTCTTATGTGCAAATCGTAAATAATTTCACAATGCAATTCATGTTCATATTACCATTGTGAATTTGAATTTCCATTGTTTAAACATGATAAATAATAATTTATCATTCCATTACACAATTCACTTTTGTAACATAAATTTAATAATACTCGAATAACATAAAAAATACAATCACCTATAGTAGATTTGAATTCAACTTAACTTATAAAAGGTAGTTATCTTTTAAAGAATCGTTAATGTTTGATATCAATGTATGCAGCTAGTGTTTATATGTATCTATGTCTATTAAAACTCTAGGTCTTTTTATTCTCTATTGTCCCTTTGTCTTTTCATGGTGTTAAATAATTTGAAAAATATTTTCTCATCCAAATCTAAATTTAATTTTTCAAACTTGTGAAAAGACTAGCCAAGGAAATCGCTCATACCTTGTGAAGTATCTTTAGCCCAGATGACAAACTAATTCTTCCAATGCAAAAAATAATGTAAGGGATTATGTGAATTGCAACATATTACCAAATAAGTCAAATTACATTTGCCAAATGTGTATTAGTATAGATTTAAACATAAGATAACTCATAACACACAGAAACATTGGAATGTGTGTGTGTGTATCTTCATTTCTTACTTTTGATGACTCAACTAAAAAATAGAGGTAAACACACAAGCTTATAAAACCCAATAACATTACAAATTAATAATATCAGCTACTTGCTACTTGGAATTATTTGTTTGAAAAATAATAATTAAATTATATCAGATATATGGTCAATTATTTTGTTAGGGTTCCATTACAAATAAATACCTTAGAAAAAATCAAAGGCAACTTCATAATTTGAGATTCAAATTGATTATTAGAAATTCTGCTATGATATGAATGAATTCAATAAATGTTTTCATAGGTCTATTAAAAATATTTTATTTATGGCTATTGGAAATCAACCAAAAAAATTATTGACATTTAATAAATCATTTGTATTAATAAAAAAAATTAAAATATGTCTTGGCTTCAACAAATAAATAGCTCATGCATGGGTGCTTCCTGATTTTATTCAATGACCTATTCATTCATAACTATGTGGTGAATTACTATTGAATAGGGTTATGCCATTTAAATATTTGGTTATGGCATTTAATTATTTGGTTATGGAATTTAATTATTTGGTTATATCATCAGTTTGTTAAAAAAAATATTTAAGGCCATTGAAAATCAATGACAAAAATTGCCACTTCTAATTACTGCAACCAATCATGTTTATTTTAATATTTACAACTTATTAATAAACATTGGAAAACAAAACATAAGTTTAATGTTGTAGACTAAATAAATCATAGATTGCTTATATCTAATGTAAACTTAAGCAACTGAAGTCATTTTTTTATGCAAATGTGGTAACTTGCATCTTGTACATAAAATAATCTAAAGTAAAATTCTAAACTAAACAACTCCAAGACAAATTAATTTCAGTTCTACTTTAAGTGAATTTAAAAGGATGTGAATTCTTTGCAAAATAGGGTGTAGGCCAAGGTGTTTTTTTCCTTTTTTTGTAGGGATAAATTTTTTCTTGTAATCATATTGTTCAGTTCATGTAAATATTTTATTTTCTAAAATAGATAAGATGCATTTCTTCAAAATAGAATTGAACTTGTTGCCATAAATACCTTGCCAAAAATTATTTACTTAGCTTTGTATATGGTACATGTGAAGTCCTTAATCTACATGTTTGTCCCTAGGTGCAATGATAGAACTCATTGCAAGTGAAAACCAAGATCTTATTATTTGAATCAATATCAAATGATCAAAAAAAATTTATTAGATATCAAATATGTGCTAAATAAAATCACATATATAATAATTTATTAAACTTAAAATGATAAGCTTGAAATATATCTATACCAAAAGCCACTTCACAAGTTTGTACATATCTTCAATTTAAAGTGTAGAATAAAGTTAGAGAGAAATGTGTATTCAGATGAAAAATCAGACATTAGAAAATTAAAAAAATTAGATAGAGAAATGAAAAGCAACATGAGTCTTCAAGACCAAATTTGAATGCAAAATCAAACTATATTGTTTGATTGGGGAATTGATCATAGCAGAATTTATTGAACTTAAAATGATAAGCTAGAATGAATGAAAAAGGGAAATAAATTGAGAAGAGACATTTCAGACAAATGTACCATTTAGGTGAATTCCCACAATTAAGGTTAATCTTGAGCAAAAATATGTTTTTATAAAATGACAAAATTCTCAAGGAAATTCAAAAAATTGGGGGTAGATTTATGCGAAGAACAGGGGAGTGGCAATAAACAATATAGTGGAGACTATCTACAAACTTTCAAAAAGATAATTTTTAAAGGTGAAAACTTTGTAATACTCCTTAAAAACCATAAATAAGTATGGGAAGTCCCTCCCAAGAAGACTCAAGCATGGGAAAACAATTTGGATGATTGAAAATAGGTCTTTAGCTATCAAAAATCACTTATAGGCTTGAGGGACCAAATCAATTTGAAAATGCATAGCTCGGTTTGTTACCTAATTAATCTGGCCCTCAATCATAAGTCATCTAAAAAATAAAGGGGCTAAGTGGATGAGATCTAGTAATAGTGAGCGTTGCTTAGCCAAAAGCATTGTCTATATTTGACAAGGTAATATATACTAATGTGAGTCGTATTTTCATATCATGGAAACAAAAACACAAGATTAAAGAAGGGTAAAACAATGTTTTTTCAATCAAAAACTTATGTAATTCCATTGTTTAATCAATCTATGGATAATAAATGTTCTCATTTCTTAAATGTGCCTAGATTAAAAATCCTACACAATTGCCACTAATTCAAAAAAATGTTTATCAATATATGATATTTGAAATTTTAGAACATGGAGTCTTTATGTTATAAATCTGATTATGACATGGTTCATTAGATACCCACAAAGCATATAATTTACATAAGCATAGAGAAGAATTCAGAATCAGAATATAAGTATAAATGTTTTCAATTTTATAATGACTCAAAAAATATAAAAACCCCTAACCACTATAATAACCCTTTGGAAAAAGAGAGAAACATGTAATCATTAAAATTATGAAAACAAATACCAATAAACAAACAATAACAACAACAATTGACCAATATGACTATTGGAATGGAGGAATGAGTCATACCCAACATAAAACTCCACTTGCTAAGGTTAAAAAATCCCTCATAGTTTTAACAAAGTTGTATTTAGTGAAGAATACAAAATAGGGGTTGTAAACAAGACACTGTTTTGTCTATGTCTCTTAAACAACAAATTGATCAGGTTGGATGATCAAAAGGGCATGCTACAAGAATATATTTCAAAGGGGGTATCCATTAGATCCTTGGAGAAAACTTTTGAAAAAGAGAGACCTCATCATCTCACAATGAGGCCAAAAAAAATATGGACATAAAGAGGAATTTTATTATATTGAATATACATACAAATCAAATCAAATTAAATGAAGCCTTTTAGTACAAAAATAATAGACATAAATATTCATCTATAGAAGAACAAAGAAAAAAAACATAGTGATAGACATATTACTTAGGAATTGAGGAAATGACAATCTTTTCTATTTTTTCCATTGTTTCCCATGAGCAGTTTGTTCATAAAGAGGAGGATGAGTGCTTTGGTGAACTGGGTGAAGAAGTAGTCATTATCTTGTGACATTTTTGTAATGTAGGAGGATGATAGAAAATAATTATATGAACATATAATTTTATTGAATAACCTTAACAAAATACACATCGCTAAATGCTCCATGAAAATAAGCCCTAAAAAAGTAGTATCAAAGCATTGATTTACAAAGTATAATGACATCTTTAGCTTATTGCAAGGAAAGGCAAGAATAAAACGGGTTTTATAATTTACATAAACACATAGAAAATTTAGAATCATGATAAAAGTATAAATGTTTTTAATTTTATAATGACTCAGAGAACATAAAAACCCCTTACCACTACAACAACCCTATGGAAAAAGAGGCAAACATGTAATCATTAAAATTATGGAAGCACATACCAATAAACAAAAAATGACAACAACAACAAAAATTTATTAATCTGACTGCTGGAGTGGAGGATTGAGTCATACCTAACAACAAAAATCTACTTTATAAGGTCTAATAAGCCTAGGTAGTTTTAGCAGAGTTGTATTTGGTGAAGAATACAAAATAGGAGTTGTAAACCAAGACACCTATTTTTTTATTCTCATGGTCCACAAGTCACCATTCCTTTGATAAAATAATAAATAAACACAAGTGAAAGTACATAGGAGATGAAATGTTCTACTACTTACAAGGGCACAATTGGCCTTTGATTAGAGTCCCTCACATGCTCTCCCTCAATATGAATCCTCCATCCACATGGGTAAATATTTAGCATGTCTGTGTTATTGTAAAAGGGATTGGAAGAAGAATATAAGAAATAAAACTAGCTAATTGGATGCATACCAAACCCACTATTTTCTCTTTAGCAGTAACTAGAAGAGTGAAAAGAATATAAATATCCATCTTCAAACATTCGAACATGGTTTTCATCTTTAGATATCAACATTATTTGATTGGATTTTTATATTTAAAAAATGAAACACACTTTTGAAAATGATATTCAATGTTTGTAAGTGGAAGGTGATTATATGATCATAATCAATGTTGTAAATGAAAATAAGTCATCAATTGAAGACTCCCTGGTTTAGTTAAGGAAGTTTACGAATTGGAAAAAGCCTTCATGTCAATTTATTTCAAATATATTTATATGGAGATGAATTGACCTAAAATTTTCATGGCTAACATTGGGATGAATGATCTCAATCATGGGAATGTACTTATTTCTTTAGACATAAATAATTATATGGATTTTCCTTGGATTTAATATTTAATGATAAATCAATTTGGGAATAGGGTGATTATTCAAAATGAATGACTTAATTATTAATTGGTATCCCTTGCATTATGTCATCTCTACATGACATTATTTGTGATTGATTTTTTTTTTAAATTATATTGAAAAAAATATTTATGCAACAACTATTTCATACAAAAAGATTGCTCACCTAACATATTATTTTATGTCACTACTTTGGTGTTGTTTGAGTAAAATTTACTCTCCTACCTTTATGATTTTGAAGAATTTATCTTTGCATGAGGGTGGTAAAAATGTTTGGGATGTTTGATTGGATTTTAAGTCCATTTATTCATTCTCGAATGACTTCTCTCTATTTATTTCTCTTGTTTTATTACAAGATTTCTCCTCTAGAATTCACAAGTAGAGAGAGGATGGGACTAGTACTATCAAGAAGGTTCATCACAGGGGATGGGAAGACTACCATGGGAAGATGATTTTAGAGATGCAATGGGAAACATAACCATCAAGAAGTGTTCTATTTGTCCTATTAAAAATATGACACATGCCATACAACTAATTTGTCCTATTAGTAACTTCTAATTTTGAATTCATTTGAATTGTGATTGGAAAAGAGTGCCTAAGAAAAACATGACACTTTGGAACACTAATGAGTTGAGGTCCTCCTAGCTCAAAATTGAAGAAATAATTTTTGATGCTATCACAAAGAAATTTATCAAAACAAAAAGAAACACTACCAAGATCCTCATAAACATGTTGGTAAGTGAATTGTGTGATAATTATTCATCTATTGAGAATAAGAACTTTATCATTTTAAAGTTATTGATGTTGTAGGGTTCTTGGTGGGATTATTTTTGGCTACGAAAATGGTAAAAGATTTCTATCATAAAATCTCTTAAACACAGGTTGGGATATCACTTTTTGGGTGATGGAGCAATGAGATTGAGAGTAATTTTTTAACATTTTCATAATTGTTTATGTTATCTCTCCATGATTTTTATTTACAATACTATTTGTTTACTATTAATAATGTTAGGAACAATACTTTGGTGTTTATGAACTTGGTTTTTAAATGGTGATATACACCTTAATTTTATTAATTAGTGATTTTTAAAAAATATTCATTAGATAGAGAGACAATCATTATAATTTATTAGTCTAATACTTAAATTATTATTAAGTCTTTATAATAATTGATCATAATGATGTACCACCTTAATAGTTTTCTTAAGTAAGTGCCATTTTATTCCATTTTTAATATATTAAAAAAATTACAAAAAAACATATAAAATAATTATAAAAGTAAATTATTTGACAAATATATTCATTGGATTATTTATTATTATCATTGATAAAAGATAGGTTTTGAAAGGGTTCATTCACTTTTACATAGAGCATAAAAGATATAGCATGATAGTAAAAACAAAAAGAAGTAGACAAGAATGAGACCTAGTTAAAGTCAAAGATGCCAAATTACAACAAAAAATTAGTATAAAAACATCCACCATTAAACAAATCATCAAAAAAAGTGCCAAAAATTAGAGAGAAGTTATGAGAAAAACTAGTGGCCAACAAGGTCACAAAGGCTATCCACCATCTCCCAATGTTCTTTAAGCACTTAGAGTTGGTTTTCAAATTAATATTCCACAGTCATATTTATTTACTCTTATTGATTCCTTTTATTACCCCTCATTCTCTTGCTAAGAGTTTCCTAAATGTCGTTTCCTTTCTTCTTTTTGAAATTCTCTTGGAGGATCTTGATGCTCAAGGTGTAGTTTCTAATGGTAACTTTCCTAATAGAGACCACCTATTCCACTTTCCCTTTAATAGACTGCACTTCATATTTCACTTTCTTCATTTTGTTGTTACCATTTTCCCTATATTTTTTAATCTAGAAAATGTCTTGGAATAATTCCCAATGAAGAACATCTTCTAGAGGTTCCATCTTGTTCATGGTTTTCTTCTTGGCCGTCTCCACCTGCATGTCCTTGAAGTCTTTTTTCAACTTCTTGTTTTCATTAAAAAGACCCTTCATTATAACCATTTTTAGTTTAAGGGTTTTCTCCAGGTTTTTCATTCTCTCTAACTTATCTATTTTGATGTGTGAGGTCATTTTCATGATGCATTTTAGTTATTTTATTGCTGGATTTGGGATTTTCAACTATTGTATTTGGTTGTTCTAGATTTTTTGGCCTTTTTTTATTTACCAGGGTTAGGTCTTTGGTTCAAAAAACATATCTTTACCCATAATAAAAAATAGTAACTTGTGTTATTACACTTTATCACCGATATGTCATGATATTCATCACTATTTTATATTATATCTTAATGGAAGGTGTGATTGGTTAGAACCATGATTAAAGTGCATACATCTACATGAATATATGAAACATAGGATAGGATAATATTTTTGGAACACACCATTAGTTTAAGTATCTTTCCTTGAATAATATAATTTGAAATTAAGCTCAAAACTCATCAACAATATTTTTAAATAAAATCCTTTAATTTTTACCCATTATAATTGATGAATTACTCAAACACATGAAAAATATGCCATAATCCTAGCTTGTTGTTCATTTGATGTGATATGAAAATACATCATAAGGCACATGTTCTTATTGGATAATGCATTGTGTAAAATTAATTGACATATTGTATCAATTTGGAACACCAATGATCTTCTTTACTATAAGTGTAACAAACATGTATTGACCAATTCTACATGCACTAATGCGAGGGACCCCACCTACTAGTCTGTGTGGTACACAAAGATGATGACAAAAAAAAATTGACTATCCATATATTGTTTCTTATTATATTCACATTCAAAATGAAATGTTGGAAAATAGATACTACATAAATTTATGAAAATAATTTTTTTTGTAATTAATGGATCGAAATAGGAGGAATAATACCTAAATATTTCCAATATAAGCATCTAATTTTTTTTTGTACAAGGTAAGATTTAAAAACTTATTGGAGAAGAAGTTGGTTATAAAACCCACTCATGGGTAAATAAATCAAACATAATAAAATATTAAACAAACTAACTAATTAAGAAACTTTGGATTATACATGATCCCAACAAAATCCCCCTTGATTCAAAGAGGTATAAAAGATGAAATATTTGGAGCAATGACTCTGAAGTCATCAAATAAACTCTGTCATAATTGGAAGTGGTGCACTATATAGTATAGGTACAATTCATCACTTGAAGTTATGAAAAAGTTTATTTGATGACTTCAGAATCATTGCTCCAGATCCTTCATCTTCTATACCTCTTTGGATCAAGGGGGAGTTTGTTGGGATCATGTATGATCCAAAGTTTTTTAATTAGTTTGTTTGTTTAATATTTTTTTATGCTTGGGTTATTTAATTGTTAGTTGGTTTTATAATCAATTTATTCTCCCATAAGCTTTAAAGTTGGTTTTATAACTAGTTTCTTCTCCCATAATCTTTTAAATCTTATAGGAGAAGAAATTGGTTATAAAACCAACTAATGGGTAATGAATCTGAGCATAAAAATATATTAAATAAGTAAACTAATTAAGAAACTTTGGATCATATATGATCCCAATAAACTCCCCCTTGATCCAAATAGGTATCAAAGATGAAGGATCTGGAGCATTGACTCTAAAGTCATCAATTTTTTTTTATCATAATTGTAAGTGGTGCACTGTACCTCTAGCACTAACTAAAAATTGATGTCACTTCATAATTAATCTCACCCTTATGAGTTGAAAAAAATTCCCAATGAACATGATCAAAGCCTTCTTATACCCAATTATCATCATACCATACTATAGTATAACATGATCAAGCATGCCTAACTACTTTGACCCATATAAGGTCTCACATAGGAACCTGTCCAAGTGACAAACATGTACTATATGAGACACATCTTCTTGATATCCAAAAAATGTTGATGACATATTCTCAACATTGATTGTGATATCAATCCTTATAAACTCATATTTTCATTGACGACTAATTAAAGACCAATAAATGTAATATATTCTTCCCATATTAAGTGAGATGTGAGAAGTCATGCATCGAGAGAAATTAAAAAAAACTAACTCTGTCACTCCATGTCATCACTAAATTTTTTAAAAATGGAAATAAAATCAAGAAAATAAGAAAAATGCTACTATAATAGATCCCAATCTTGAGCCTAGTAGCTCGCACAAGATGGGTGAATCACCAATTAGTCAAAATAAGCTATTAGATATATCAAGACCATATACCTTGGCCATATAGGATGCCTCCTGATAAGAGGATTTGTCAAAATAACTAGAATATCTAGAGTAATAAAAAAATCAACCTTTATAATGATCCACATAATTTGATTCAACTTTATTTTTATGTGGAAAATAGGGTCGTCTAAAAGGACATAGATCTGCAAGATGTACAATACCACCAAATTTAAAACATTTTAGCTCTTTATTATGTCAATTAAATCTAGAATAAGTTGAATCACTAGAAAAACTATAGAATTGAAAAGAGTGCTTATGATGATGTCTTCATTTGGAAGACCCTAGAGAGTGCTGATTTGAATGCTATGAAGACTGTCAAGAACGATGTGAAAAATGTCTCTTAGAGTGTTTCAAAGAATGCTTATACAACTATCATTGTACATGATGATGATCTCTATGTTAGGACCTTTTCTTTACATGGTGAGCCTCTTCTATAGTTATATTTTATTCTTTGCAAATTATCTCTTATATTGAGTTAATAAATCATAGATGGAGTCAAATGTGGCACCATTAAGCTTATTACTAAGCTATAAAATTTCAAAAATATTGGTGTATGTATAACTAAGGCCATTCAATGTGATGGAAATCAACATGTAATAATCATTTTTACCACTAGTCATTAAATAATCTTGTTTCAGAGTTTCCATGTGTAAAAGATATCTAAAGACGTCTTCATTATCTGCCAGTTTATTATTCAAAAGCTACATAAGAAGGTTAATATTATTTTATGTAGGCTAATTTTGATATAAATCCTTTAATACTTTCCACATTTTCCATTCACCAATTTTAACTGCCTCAATATGAATGAAAACTTGTTCAGTGCAAGATGATTTTGAAAGTGCAAGTGCATGCTTATCATGTTTATGGTACTGAACAAACTTCACAACTTTAGTTGGTGGTATGGTTTCTTTCTTTATGATTTCTCATAAATCATTAAAAATTAGAGTGTTCTTCATGTTTTTGCTCCATTCCTTGTAATTTTTAGGTGATAATTTACCATTTTGTAAGATCAAACTCACAATTTTTGTCATGATGCAACAAAAGAAAAAAAATCAAGGAATACTATTGGGGTTTGTCTTTTACCACTGAATAAATTCTGATTTACAAATAATCATGTAAGTTTGGAAGAAAATAATTACATCGTACACCCTTATATCTTCTTTTACAAAGCCTTTGAAAGTAAAATATTCCTTTTTTTAAAAGAGATATATTCTCAAAAATCAAATACAAGAGTAATTTTGTCCAAAACATGGTTTTGAACCCTTATCATTTTATTGTACAAATGACTACAAAAAATAATTTAATCACATGCCCATTGAAAAATATGACATTATAATTTCAAAATTCTTTATATATCTATAATTTTTAGGATGTGAAATTAATAAAAAACATATATACATGGTAAAATGTTCCCCTAAAATTTCACCTCCATGTAAAAATTTTAGCCCCCCCATTTGTATTTTACTTCACCAAAAATCAAATACTCTATTTTATCTATGGAACCTATAAGTTAAATAAATAAACAAAAAAAATCATAACAGATAGAACTTATTTACTGCTACGCTGGTCTATGTTTATTGCACCATTTCTAAATATGTCAGATTTTAGAAAAGGACAATTTTGTTTTAAAGATATAAATCCAAAAAAGAATTAGTCATCGTATAGTTACCTAGATTCAAATGCTACAAATAAAATTGGTTCTAAGTTTTTGTGTTACCTTCTTCATTATAATTGGCTGCCATTTTGCATCAGATAGTCCTTTGGAGCATTGGTGACAAACTTAGATCTACCACAATTTTTTTATGCCCACAAATGTTTGATTTTCAAAGCACTAATCAGATGAAGATTTGGATCCTCCTACTCAATTTTAAAGGACCACAAACAATTTTGGAAAATTGATTCTGGATGCTCACAAATCCATACAACTTCAATCTTCCATTACGAACTATGTCATACTTTTGCAAATCATCTCTATTTTATGAATGTCTTTGTCCTCCTATACCAATGCTCTAATACCACTGATGGATTGAAATAGGAAGAATAATACCTTAATATTTTCAATGTAAGCATCTGATTTATTTTTTACAAGGTAAGCTTTAAAATCTTACGAGAGAAGAAGTTGGTTATAAAACCAATTAACGGGTAAATAAATCGAGCATAAAAAATATTAAATAAATAAAATAATTAAGAAACTTTTTATCATACATGATCCCAACATTGATGTAGATATGAACAAAAACTTAGAGGGTATTCACATGTGCATGATTTCTTATTATTAGATGAAGCATCAAATATGGACGCTTTAGATTGGAAAAATAAAGAACAAATTAAATTTTCACAATTTTTTTTGGTGGAATTATATATGAATGGAATCCTTTGGCTAATGCATATCAAATAAACATTTATGTAATAAATAATTAATAATTTATTTATGTCAAGATAAGTAGGTGAGATAAAGGCATTATGTAAATGTTGATTGGGGTGCCATCAACCCTATTAATGACATCATCATGACATCACTAGCCCATCAACACCATGTAAATGTGGTAACCATCATTATAAAATTCCATGGCCTTTGCCTTATTCAATGTGATAAGTGGAAAGTGGAAAGAATGATTAGTGCATTTTAAAACCATGAGTGGTAACAAAGAAGGTTTTGGTGAGGGAACAATACGAAGGATATGGTGCCATTATTAGGCACAACATTGACAGGTATTATTCACTACATATCCCATTAATATATTAATCCACAATAATACTTTGTTGTTAATTAAAGGGATTGTTTCTTATGTTCTATTGTGACCCAATAAACCAGAGCTTAAGTACTTGGATCCATTTCTCTTACTCTATAAATTCTTAGGTGAGTCTATGTCTTCACTCTCATTCTCACTCTCACCCAAAAGCATTGTTAATAAGATATAACAAAATAAATAATGTTTTTTGTTAATGAAAATATAAAGGCATGTGTTGTAAGGTGATCATTGATTGTGGAAGTATAGATAATTTAGTTTCTTCTAAGATGGTTGAAAAACTAGGCTTGAAGAGAGTAATCTATCCTACACCATATAAGGTGTCATGGATGCAAAAAGAACACCAAGTCTTGGTAAATTAGCAATGAAAAGTAAAATTTCAAATGAGTATCTATGAATATGAGGTGTTTTACGACATCATGCATATGTGTTTCTACCATCTCTTATTAGGAATACCTTAGTAATTTGATAGGAAAGCTATACATGATGGAATAAGTAATACATATACTTTTGATAAAGATGGAAAGATGCATACACTAATTCCATTGAGAGATGATAATAAAACATTAGAAGACAGTAATAATGTAATACTAATAAGTGGTAAAGAGTTCTTGCATTTGGTTAAATAAAAAGAAGGTTGTGCATTTGTTGCCAAGCCAAAAATAGTTATCATAACCACTCAACTAAATGATCTGCCCTTATAAATTCAGAATTTATAAAATTATGTTGTTGATATAGTAGTGTATCAGATACCTAATTAACTAGCTCCTATAAGAAGCATAAACCACCATATATATTTCATTCCAAGAGCTAGTATAACAAACACAATAGCTTATAGAATAATGCTAAAGGAGAATGAGGATATAAAAATACAAGTGCATGATTTTTTAAACAAAAGTTTGATCAAATATATTTTAACTAAATTTGTTGTACCATCAGTCCTAACTTCTAAGAAGGATGGAGGATGGATAATGTGCACAGACTTTAGAGATATAAACAAGATCACCATCAGTTATAGATTTCTATTGCCTAGAATTGATGACCACATGGATTGTCTAAGTGGTGCAAGGTAATTTTATAAGATACATTTAGAGAGTGGTTATCATAAAATTAGGAATAGAGAGGAATATGAATGGGGACAAATTTTAAGACCAATGATGGGATATATGAATGGTTTATAATGCTATTTGGGTTTACTGATGCTCCAAGCACATTTATGAGGCTTATGAATGGCATACTCAAGGATTCATAGGTAAGTTTTTCATTATTTATCTAGATGATATTTTTATTTATATCCAATCAAGGGAATAACATATTAATCATCTTAGAACGATCTTAAATAAGCTACAAGAAGAGAAGTTCCTAACCTTGATCTCAAGATGTGCACCTTCATGAAGATAAAGTTAGTTTATTTTGGATTTGTCATTTCAAAAGAGGGATTGAATATGGAAAAAGATAAGGTCAAATCCATAAAAGTGTGACCTACATTAAGGAGTGTATTTGAGGTAATGATATTTCTTGGTTTGTCTAGCTTTTATAGGAAATTCATTAAGAAATTTAGTGCCATTTGTGTTCCAATAGTTGAAACCGTAAAAGGGAACAAAAGGAACTTCCAATGGATAGAATCAACTGAGAAAATATTTAATATTTAAAACAAAATGATCACATATCATCCTATTCTAGATTTATCTAACATTGACACACTTTTCCAAGTAGAATGTGGTTCGAGTGGGCTTGCAAAAGGAGTTGTTTTGAGCCAAAAAAGGAGGTCTATTGCATATTTCAGTGAGAAGCTCAAATAATAAAATTAAAAATACTTATGATATGATCAATATTTCTATGCCATTGTCCAATATTTGAAGAAATGGAAGCACTACTTGTTTCTTAAAGAGTTTGTACTCTATACAGATAAGCATGCCTTGTAATTTATTAACAATCAAACTAAATTAAGTTAAAGGAACATGAAATGGATTGATTTTTTTAAAATATTTTATATTGTTCTCAAGCATAATAATGGGCAAATGAAAAAAATTGTTGATGCATTAAGTATAATAAATATGATTGTGCATGAATCTCATTTGAATGTTCTAGGATTTGAATTATTAAAAGACTTGTATAAGGAAGATTTTGATTTCAAGGAGGCCTATGAGGCTTGTGATAATCCTTTAAGCGTGGATAATATTACATGGATGGAATACATGATACAAGAAGCAATATTATTCAAAGGCAGCCAACTATGAAAACCCAAATGATACATGAGAGAATTTACTAAAGGAAAAACATAGTGGCAACTTAGCAGGGTATTTTGGGAAAACAAAGACTATTGATCAATTGAGTGCACATTAATATTGACCAAATATGCAAGATGATGTGAATAATTTTTTAGATAAATTTCTAATTTCTCAACATGCCAAAGTAAAAATTTAGGATACAGGTCTATACCTACATTGCTTATTCTAAACAAGCCATGGGATTAAATAAGCATGAATTTTGTACTTGGGCTGCCAAGAACACAATGGGGTGATGAATCCATGTTTTTGGTGGTTGATAGGTTTTATAATATATCACACTTCATATCTTGTAATAAATTAAATTATGCCACTAATATTGTAATCTTTTTATTTAATGAGGTAGTAAGATTGCATGGGCTTCCTAGAAGCATTATGTCTAATAGAGATAACAAAATTTATGGGGTATTTTTGGAGAACACTTTGGAAGAAATTGGGGACTAATGTGATCTTCACTTTAGATTATGATGCAAGTAGACTCCTATTTTCTATCCAAGATCTATCTTAGTATTTTAAGCCTCTTATACTTTAGCTATTATTGATTCAATGGTGGCCTCTTTAGATCTCTTTGCTAGGTTACAATCACATTTTTTCAAGTAGGATCTATAATCTCTCTTAAAACATGTAAATTTATTAATATTAAAATTATCTTCTTAGATTGGTCTTTCAAGACCAATGAGATCATCAATAATCTACACCCTTGATTTTATCTCAAAAAAACCAAGTTCATAATAACTTTCTTACCTAAATTGAGATCTCCTACTTCTCTTAATAACTTGAACACCTTCTTAGTCTTCTCTATTTGATTTCAATCTCTTTCTTCTTAAAAATATCAAACCTTCACTGATATGTCATTCCTTCTCAAATAAAAAATAGAATTTGATCCTTCATTAGAGTCATATAATAATCGTTTTAATTTTGTAACAAGTTTTATGTCTATAATCCTCTTGATTTTATCACAAAATGCCTCCATACAAATCCTTGAACTTCTATTGAAGTATTTAAACCCAGAAATAGATCACTTAATTTAGTCATTGTTCACAATACAAGTCTATTAGATCTTTGTTCTTAAGTTTCAATATACTAGTAATCTTCTTGAATATTTCTTAGTCTTAATAAAATATAGAACATTACATCAAGTTTGATCATTTTAAATTTTATCAAGACTCATACTCAAGTTATTTAGAGCATTAATAAACCATTGACTTCATGTCATTTCATGATTCAAGAAACAAGATTATCTAATTACAGATTTCAGACTTTGCCAACATGGTTTGTCATTTTCAAGGATTTCATAAAAAATATTTATACATTTCAAAAAAAATCATTTTTTCTAAAATTACACTCTTTAACCATTTCAAACATAGAATGATGTAACCATCTAATATTTTCTTGTTCACTAGCACTGAATATAGGGTTTTGGACTATAAAACACAAATCTATTTTTTGATCAGATTAGAATTCACCATGAAAAGACACTACATACTATAAAATCATATTCCTAAAATCAAAAACACCATTTCTAATTGTTCTATGAACTTTCATAAGTTTTTTGGACTTCATTTGATCAATATGCAAGGTTTTGTATCTTAAATCCTATTTTGGACCATAAGAGTTTAGAACTACAACATGCAGTTAGTTATAAATCCTTATACAGAAGGTTTCAAGACTTAAAATCACTTGGAATAAATTAATAACTTCTTCAATCATATGTCTAAAAAATTTCATAGTTTTTAGACCAATCCTTTGAGATTTATGACAACTATATGTAATCACCTAAAAGTAGAATGTGGATCCTAAGAGTGTTGCTTGAATTAGCCTATTCCTAGCTTAGTCATAAACCTATGCTATATCCTTTACCATAATTTTACAACCATTTTTAAGACCACATACATCTATATTCAGCTTAATCATAGTCTTAGGACTACTTTCCCAAATCCCAACCTAGTTTTCCATGTAGTCTACCAAGTGGACATTAGAGCGACATTTGGGATACTACAACGACATGGCACTAGTGTTCCCAACTAGGCATTACTACTATTTTACCTAAATATCCTTAATTGATATTTTTATAGATATGTACCCCTGCTAAGGTTGAATTAAGTACATTTTACTATCCACACAAGCTACAAATCTATATACATACAAGTCTATTTGACCTTTATTTAGTAGATGGAAAATAGATACAAAATCCTATTCAAATAAAAGACAAGTTGATAAAAATTAAGGCACTTGATCAATATTAAGCCCTACTTCTATGTTACATTTAAATTCCTCACTAAGCAAATGTACATGATTAACCATGGATTTTATATAGTTGATAACTTGATTTGATTATTAATATCTAAGCTATAAGTCATATATTGTTATGGGGTAGCGATATGTTGCTTAGATTAGATGATTTCATTTTTATGAGATATTTGTATTGTATATTATTTACATTGTGATCATGTTAATGTGTTATTTTAGAATTATTTTATTATATACATATTATGATGTTGTGGACTAACTACCTACTTGTTGTGAGTTTGACATAGGATAAACACATCCCTTAGAGCATGATGGAGGGAGAACATCATTGGAGAGGGTGATGTAGATGGAGATGTTGGGAGATGATATAGAAATCAGTTAGAACCCTGTACACACCACATTAGTTAGTACATACTAGATGCATAGTAGAATTATAAATGTTACTGTGTTTTTTATAATTGGTTGCATTTGTAATTACTTACGCATGGTTAGTGTTAACGCAATTTTTATACTGGTTATATTTACATAAATGTTTTTGAATTTTGATGATTGAGTATTTATGCTAGTTTATGTGAAACTAACCTTGTAGGATTTGTATTGTGGTTTCTATAAGTATGGATTGGATTGATAATGAGGGTAATACCATTTTAAATTAAAAGAATATTAATGACTTATTAATATTAAGTCATATTATTAATCAGCAAAAACATTATAATTAATGTATAAATATGGAAACACAGAAAAAGGGAATAAATAGATGAAATCATTATCTTGATTTTTATAAATTAGTAAATAAAGATAAATAAAATAAAATAAAATTAAAATTGGAAACTACATATTGGGGAAAATGAATTAAAAAGGAATAAAACTAATAAAAAATAAAAGAGATTAAAAAAGAAAAAAAAATAAAACATTAAAAAAATAAAAGGGACCAACTTTAAAGTATATGCGCCATACTTTTAAAAATGGATAAGAAAAGAGAAGTAGGGTAAAACATAAAGGAGTAGAAGAGGAACAAAGGATACACAAAAGAGAAAATGGAAAGAAAGAGAAGGGCAAAGAAGTGGAGGAGAAGGACCAAAGCCAGTAGCAATTATCTAGATGGCACCTTACCAGTTCAAAAGGTTAACCAGGTAGGTGGCATCTTAAATTATGTGTCAAGTTCATAATTTATTTATGAAAAAATTGAGATTACTGTTAAAAACCATGGAATAAAATATGATTGAGTAAAATAGATATTTGAGGCTTAAAATGATCTATTTATACTTCACGTGTTGATGTTACACTATATATATATATATATATATATATATATATATATATATATATATATATATATATATATATAGGATGATCTTATATTTATCTTAGGTGATGTCTTTAATAGACATAGATGAATATATATGTTAGGCGATATATGTGCATGGGGATTGAGTTTTTACAATAGTATACTCAATTAATTGCATGATGAATAAACAAAGATTTATATATGAAATCCTCTTACTTTTTAAAATTTCCCACCTCTATCTAGAGGTGTGAATGGGAAGTATATGAAACAATATATATGTTAGCACATTTTTTTATTATTATTATCAGACTGTATGAATAATTATACAATGAATTGTTATTATAAGAAAAAATATTATAATAAGAAATCCCCACAATAAGTAAATATGAATAGAGAACTAGGATTTAATTCCTTAATTAAATCAAAATTATAGAACAGAAATAAAGACCTAGGTGACTTATCAAAATAGAAAAATGAAATAATATTTTCTTATATGAGTAAAATCAGTGATTTGATTTATGAGTGCAAACTTAAAGGGAGGCGTTAACATCCAAATGTTATTGCCAACTTAGCACCAGGCTACATGATTTGACTATTGCATTTGGATATATTATATTATAGATAGTGTGGCAAGTTGTTATACATTATTTCATTTACTAAGTCACAATGCAGGTCTCAAGTTAGAAGTGTTTATTGAGACCCAACCATGAACAAATCAACTCCGGCAAAGATTTTACAATTACCCAAGACAAACTGAATGTACCCAAGATCTGATGCCATACTTTCTAAGAGTATTCACAAAAAAAAAAATGCATTTAACATATTCACCACTTTTGCATCATAGTTCACATCGACTTGAAACCAGAATCCCTCTACTTATTAGCTTGTCCTTAGATAAGATTTGGTGATGGTGAAACAAATGAAGCGAATGAGCAAGCCTTTGGAAGGTAGAATTTGGAGTAGAATTTGTTCCTAGACTAATAAAGACATTTAATAGGTACTAATAGATGGAAGAAGGCCATGTACCCAAATTTAATAGTATACTCCTATCAGATAAGCGAGCCCATATAAGGGTGTCTTTTTGCTCATTCAATTTGACCCTTATACCTCCAAGAATCATATTAATCTATATTTGTTGCATAACATGATAATTTGCATAATTTGTTATGGTAAAATATACAACTAAAATTTAGATTAAATACTAAATGATATCATATAAATCTATAACAATATAACTAATAATAAGTGATTAGTATTATATATACCAATAGAAATGCTATGATATCATGAATAATATAAAGTGTATATAAGTTCATAGGGAATATATATACTATGACTCAAATTTATATATTATTTTAGTAGATAATACTATAAGCCACATTATTGTAGTTGATTATAATTTGACATAAACTATGCTATACATATGGCATGCCTATATGAATGGATTACCAACACGGTCATATATTTATATGATCAAAGTTTATGTGAAAGAATAAGTGGGAGTAATCTTATAAGAAAACATACTCCAAATGTTGAAAGTTATAACGAAATGATGAATTATTAGGGAATCAAGTAACCTATTGACTATGATAATTTGTTTATTAATATTCTAGAGGTAATATGTCTTATAATTGATTGTCAATATTTTCTATCAAATGGTTTTTTAAAACCTAATGAAATCCTTGATTTGAGTTATAAATGACTGTAAGAGTTTTTATGTAGTATTTATTATTTGAGGACATGTGTACAATATATAATATGTCTATCTTAACTTGTACAAATGTATATGTATATATATTATGTATTAGTATATAGTGATTTGTGCCCATAGTTATATTAATTGTTATAAACTAAGTCATAGATTTTGAAAGAGTAGCACACCACCTACATGTGTACACAACTCCCTAAAACATAATAAAAACTATAAATGTGTATTATATTATTGAACCCCTTATCTTATAAATGATCATCAATATGTATTGTGAATGGAAAGGTTATAATGGTTGTTAAAATAATATGAAGTCATTTCTTAGAATTATAAATGACTATTGATGTTTACAATATTTATATATTGAGGGGTACTTGTATGAATACAATTAATGTGTGAAAGGGTGTATGCATAGGAAGTATATCTTCACATGGATATAAGTATGCATATAAACATATAACATAATTAGGTGTAATGGGTCATATGCCTATATCTATAGTTAATATATGGTTAAAATAAATCATAGGTATTCTGAGAGACCGAAAACTACAACCATAATAAAACAATCTCTTTGAAACAAAATGAGTTGTTTAAATGAAAGATTATAACATGTTTATGAGTTATCTGATTCTCTACAAATATTATGACTGACTACTTGGAAGTAAGTAGTGTATACATAAAAATGGTGGATTGTATCGTTAATTCCTATAATACATGATTGAATCCACTTATAGATATTATATTATGCAATATAAACATAGGATATACTTGATTGGTATAATCTATACTTATATGCATATTATTTAGGATTATGAGACATTTATTTCTTGAATTGTAAAACTGGTTGTTTGTAATTGAGTGGTTATGCTCATGCATAATGAACTATGATATTATGGGATATCATAAAATTTATTTTGATTGAAAACTACAATCTAAATGTATGTTATACTTAGGTGGTACAAACTATAATTTCTATGTCTAAATTCATTCATTATTTGACGGATTGAATGTATATATTTTATTCATTTCTATGTTTATCATTTTTTTTATTTCTAATAGTAATTTGTATGAATTTTTTGTTTATATATATGTGTTAACCAAATATCACATTATTATTACTAAGTAGTGAGATGGACTTCACTACCTTACTAGTATCATGACGTCAGATTAAGGTAATTCAATCAAGTTGTGTGTATAAAATTAGATAATCTTAGAGATCAATAACTATTTAAAAACTTTGGACAGGTAATGTTAGTAAGACATTATCATTTAATATGTATGATTTACATGTTTGTGCGATATCTTGTTATAATGGGTTTCTTTATGACACACTGCATGTTTATTTTTAAAAATTATACAACACATACGTATTAGCTTATCTCTCTAGATTCCTGCACCATCACTATTTACTCATCCATAAAGGGAGGTACATTCCTTGATAGGGAATCATTCACGAGATCGATGTTCCATGGTTGGTGTGTAAAATCATTTAGATAATGCTCTCCCTCCCCACAATATTACTTAATTGGAGACAACACTTGAGATTGACAAAGATCTAGAGTTTGGGAACTCATGCTCCAAGGAGATTTGTATCTTGTATTTTGTACACTATATTGTATTTATTATTATTTAAATATTATCCTTGATGAGATGAAATTATTTAATTATCTATACTTTGGACACAATGACTATATTATTATACCAATTGTGGTTGGATATTTGTAATTACTTTCCATATATGGTTATGATGTGTTTCATATGCTATTAGTGATCAATGAATGTTAGATCTCATATGATTATTTATAGTTATCATACTTATATTATTATGTATGGATCACTAATTAGATTATTGTAGTGTAATATAATGAAAAAACATGTTGATTAAATTACAAATTTTTATCTCATTTTCTAATTCAAACCTAGTGGGGTTGTTACATGAAGTATCAAAGCTGTGGCTTAAAATCTAGGACCTAATGAGTCCAAAATTTTTATATCTTTTTGTTTACCCACGTGAACTTTAATAACATCCCAATAAGTAGGAAAGCCTCAAGAAGTGAGAGCACAGGTAGTATTGTACTAGTTAAGTGAAGTGTATTTTTTGATTTGAATTGCCTTAGTGTAGAATCATGCTAAACCATGGTTGGAGTTGAGAGATTCGATAGATTATAATATATGGATTTGTGAATCTTATAGGTAATATACATCCATGATTTTTGGAATCATGTTGACCTATGTGGATGAAATGTTGTGTGGTACATTGAGTGTGTATTCTTAGGAGCACTTGTACCCTCTTAGAGTCATAAAAGGGTTGGTTTATCAAGTGCATTGATGGTGATGGTTATATATGATGTTAGGTGGGTTAGTACATAGCATAGTTCATGAGACATGAATAAGATATTCCTACCATATGTTATGATCATTTAGATTAAACACCTCGAGAGTTAGTACATCTTTACTTGGTAATCAAGTCACCCCTACCATTTGCATTTAGTATTGTGAGTGTTCAAACATGGGATGATTTACACTTAAGAATATGTGTATTTTAGATATAATTTTGTGTCTTATATACACTGATCCTATGAATGGGAATCCTATAAGACTGTTTTTAGATTGGTACCACCTAGTGCGGTGGGAATTCTCCTTATAGTGGAGTATAGTCATTTTTGTTAAGGAATCCAATATGTTAGGAGATAGATCATCATTTGGAACCCATATGTTTATATGTATTGGGAAGAGACATCATCTCACATAGTTATCATAGAGGTGAGTTTTTTCTCTCTCACTATCTTTTGACATCATAATAGCTACTGAATGGATTCATATTTTCATGATGTTGATTAAGTGTTCCCTTAATTGAAAACTTGCTTCTATAATATTGTTTTGACAAAATTCCCTAGAGATCATTGGATAGTGCCTCCTACTTATTTTTGATAGAGAAGGTGTAGGAATGGAATGGGTTGATGCATCTATATGGTTGATATTTTTCCTTCTGGATGCAGAAACATGTTATGATACCACACTTATAGGTTTGGTAAGTGTGTAGTGAATTTAGGAACTTGGGTTGTGATGTTTTATTTATACCATGAGAGGGTATTTAATATTTTTTGTTATTGAGATGTTAGTTCACTAGTGGATTTTTAAAGTCACACTTTTTAGTGATACTTTATCTTCACTTATGAACTTTGACCACCTGGAGTGGTGAACCTTGAATTTATATTGGGAGTCATAAGTTGATTATAATCATTATGTTATGATTTACCTTTGATTATATTGGTATTATTCTCATCTTGCTTAAAAACATGTTGTTTTAATGATTTATTTATGTACCTTCACTTAGGGTGAGTATGAAATAGGATGTACAGAACATCTTGATAGTCTAAGGGTTAAGAAAAATTTATAACTTGTTGGGTAGTTAGCCAAGCAAGCGAAGAGACATTATCTTGTTTATTCATTTATATTTTTTTAAGGATGGTGTGATCCTTGGCCATTATTTTTATGATATTTTAAATCTTATTTTCCTCTTAACTACAAGTATAATAGAGATAGATTAAGCTGTGAAATATAATACTAGTTATGTTTGTCTAGTGGCAACTTAATACAATTATGGAATGATTGTATGATTTTTTTAATAATGTATGTTAGTACATCTATCGGATATGATTTTTTTATTACAATGTATTTAACATATATCATTACTTTATATGATCTATTAGTATGAATTTGTGTTTCTTTTAACCTTGTACATATTTTGGAGATCATCAAGTCATGGAGACCTAAGGGACAAGTGGTGAATTAGAAACATGATTACTAAGAGATGGGAATGGATTCTATTTTGTTTCACATTTAATTGGTAATTACTGAGATTGGATATGATAAGGAGAGCTTATAAAATCTAGGATTTGGTAGACATACTTGTCAAATTTAGTCGTATGGCCATACACATGTGTTATGGAATGTTTATTCCTTAATTTTGTATACATTGGAAATATAGTTTTTCTAATTACTATTAATTATCATAATTATTAAGATCTATGTGGAGTAGCAGTAATATTGGCTTGTTATACATATCAAGATATATGTGGACTAGCAATAGTATTAACTTATACACATCATTCTTGTCAGGTTCCCTAAACACTTTTCTCTAGAGTGAGAAAAACATTCTCTAGGATAGAGAGATGTGTAGAAAGGATGGAAGGTTTTGTGGAACTCTCTCTATCCATTTATTTTTGGCTTTTATGATGATATCATGTGATTTTAAGAAGTCAAGAAAACTTTCACCAAGATATGTGGGACCCTTCAAAGTATTAGAAGTGGTCAGTCATATAGCAAATAGAAATGATTTGTTGGTTCAAGAAAATGGATTGGTTATGATAGAACTAGTTAGAGTAATTGACACTCCTAAAATTTGTTTGCATAATATAGAGATGTCACAGTGCAGGGTCTTATGGGACCAATACTCTGAGAATAGTACTACTTGGGAGGACTATGATGAGTACTGTAGGTGAATTTCACATTTATTTTCTTGATTTAATGCTTCATA